>VXAK01024504.1:40470-76650 GCA_013399435.1 Arenaria interpres | reverse complement strand
AAATGATGATACCGTCTTACCTGTCTGAATAGTGAGTTGGCAATTGTCTGTACCACCTTCTCACTTTCCTTGTTAGAACCAAATACTGTCCATGCTCAGCTCAAATTTACCTCCTCATCTCTGTATTAGGTATCTCCCTGGCAAGAGCAGAATTTCTAGTAGCAAATGAAGGACTCCCACAAATACGTTACCTTTCGGTGAGAGCTGGTTTGTTAAGCATTACATGGCAATTGATCAATAAGTTCCACCCTGCAAGAATAACTGCGTAGATGCTGACAAAGTTATTTTTCCCAGCTCTAAATGACCATGAAATAATACTTGTAAGAAATGTAAGACTTGGTCATGACGTCAATCATTTCAGTGCAAACCCAAAGCCAGTTTAATGAGTTGCTCCTAACCTAACCTACGTAATGAACACCAGACCGGAGGGCCTTACGTAGAGACTATTGATGTCTGTCTGCTCCTATCAAAGGATGGTGCAGTGGGTTGTTTTTTTCTCTGCTGAACTGTAAAGATTGTCCACCTTTGAACATTAAGTACTGTAGTACAGTTATAAGTAAGCGCAAAGCAGTTCTTACTAAGCAGTTTCCAGAAATATATGTTCATTAGCTGCTCTCAGTTGTAGGTGGCTGCCTTTTCTTGACAAAATACATGACCATTCACTTACATGGGCTTGGAACAAGATGCCATGTTACATTACTGGTAGTTGGAGGCATCTTTTTCTTCCTTTTGAGGTGGAAAATCTGATGAGTCCTTAAGGAAAAGCTTGGGCAAAAAGTGATCTGGAGACTGCTGAAGTGACAATGGTAAGTTAAGAATAAAGTTGAGTGCACCTCACAGAAGAGAGGAGGACGGTACCTTCTGCCCACGAGTCCTCGTTCTTCAAAGAGGATCACACACCAAGGTAAGCAGCGCATTCCTGCAGGATTTCCCTACCCTACCATGTCATTCTACCTGGGCAAAACTTCTGCGGGACCCTGACTTTCATCTGGATGTTAACCAGTGTTTTCCTCACTATGGAAATCCCGGCTACCTTCACATTCTCAGTGCCAAGGAATTCAATAAGAGTGAAGTGTAAAGTTTAAAAAGAACAAGAAGGACCAAACCAGATAGAAATCTGCAAAACCAACACTGTTCCTAAGGTTATCTTTTGCAAAAATTAATAGATTAATCAGGAACAATCTCCTCCCAGCCCATAACATGCCACTCACTTCTGTGGGCAGAGCAGGGACAGCCAGTCAAAGTGCAACTTGTGCACGTTTCTGAAACCACTTTGTAAATACAGTCCCTGCTTTGAGCTGTAGGAACAAAACTGGACTCTCATTCCCAGAAGTAAAAAGTCCCTGGCATCAGCTGTAAAATGTGTCCCCCACATTCAAATGGAGCAGGATTTTTACAAGTAAAATTTCTGAAGCTATGACATAAATGTAAGACTTTAGAAAAAATAATTCAGTAACAAATAGTCCATTCATAGGAATTTAAAGCTATAAACGGACCAATGCTTTTCTGTTGCCCCAGTTACATAATTACAAAATGCACAAGTGCAATAAAGAGCACAATTTGAATGTTAGCCCACATGGCACAAAGTGCTTAAGATGATGCTATATTTGCAAACAGGACATTAGGTAGATTATCACAATACAAAGCAATTCAATTAGAGACAGCGTGACCTTTTACTGCTTGTGCTCAAAAGCAGCAGAAAGAACCTTGCCTATAATCAACGTTTAGCTATCTCTACTTTGTTGCTGTTTTCTACCATTATCTAAATGAACATGTCTTTTCTATATTGCAGATGAATTTGGACGTCTGTAGTCTTTCAACAGGGAGATTTCTCTTTCTCAGCTCAATGTTCTGAGTATTGTCAATGAGGTCATACATATGTTCTCAGTAACATAACGGTAGCTTCATTTTAACCATCAGGATATTGATTTCACCCTTGGGAAACTACCAAGCTGGGCATCATTAAAATAACATTTGCCACTTTGCAGAGACTGCAGTAATGCAGTATCTCCGCTGGTGCACCAGAGAGAACAGCCTTCCACCCTTACTGTCCTTTGTGCGGTGAAAGCTGTGCATTAAGCGGTGCCTGCTGCAGGTAACAACAGTATTGCATATGTTACCTCACCTTAGCACATTTGAAATCAAAATTATAACCTAGGCTAAGATGTGGTTTCTCCTAGGAAAAAAAAAAAAAAAAAAAGTAAGAAAAGTCATTAAAAAAACCTACTTACTTCACCTAAGAAAAATACCTATCATTTTTACATCAAAACTAATGAGTACCACGTGATCAAGATGCCAGTTTTATCTCTCTTCTATATGATAAAGAGCTATGACCCCTTCATATCATGCTGGTAAATTGGCTCAATAATGACTCAGAAAATGCCACCTTCACTTCCTACCCAGCAGCTGAGTTTTACTACAAGTCCTTTAATTGGAAATAGATTCTCTAGCTAGGCTTTCATTTTAAAAAAAGTTATTGTTCTTGCATTTGAATACTTTGTACTTGCTTTGTTTTAAAATGTAATGCTCGGCACATACAGTATGTGGTTCTGAATAATATCCTCCAATATAACAAATACAGCCAAGCCTATAGTGTCAGAAAATGGTTTATGGAGGGCAGGAGCCTCTTTTAGTTAACATGGGAGAAAGGCACCTTGCTGTGCAGCATCGAATAGTCTTCACATACAGTTACTTGACTCCAGAGTAGTTCGCAATGCTGTGAGTGAAACAATGAGAATAAATTAGATAGGGAATTTAATTACAGGAAAGTAAGGAACTGGGCATGGGAAGTGGCCCCAGGGAGGGTCTGGGGTTAGTGGCATGTTCAGCCAGGCTACGCTGGCCACTCAGATTTCTGGGAATTTAAACAAGTGTGAGAAAACCCGGACATGTAGTCAGTTAAGAAGTACCACTGCCGAGTCACCCTAGCTGCACCGGGAATTGTGGAGGGAGTTAACAAGTGCCCCTGGTCCCAGTCTGGTGGGTGGCAGGAATGCAGTTGAGTCAGGGGGGAAACCATGAACTCACTGGGTCGACTCACCATAGACACCAAAAGCAAAGCTCTCAGTCCTCCTGGAAATCCCCAGTTGAAGGGGGTAAGGCCGCGGGGAAGTGCTTCTGCTAACTCTCCCAGACAGGGAGACCATATATGTACATTGTCTTGAAGCCATTGTTAAAAGGAATATTACCATCTCACCCCTCACACAAGTATGTTCAAAGCAGGAATAGCTAAACATTTTTCCAATTAAGGCATTGCTAGCTTGTGAGGGACTGGAAACTCTAGATTTTCAAGGGGGATGAAGGGTACTAAAGAAGGTACTTCTCCATGGGTTCTTCCAGACCTTGGTCCTTCCAACCCTGCCGTGATGACTGCTCAGCCAACACATATGCTGGTTTTTCTCCTGAGCTTCTTTGTGTCATGGACCAACTAAATCATCCCAAGAGGAAACCCAGAACTGGTGGATGGGGACTTCTCTCCAGGATCTGCTTCATGCAACCAAGGAGGATGTGGGCTGTGCAAGGGTTCACTGCTCAGCCCACTGGTCTTTCAAGATTATCTACATAAGTCTTGGGCTCCCCCACATCCCATGCATGCCTGACATACTGTCACTTTCCTGAGATAAACCCACCATGGTTGAGGGTTGTTAAGGCTCTTTCTCTAAAAATATCTGTCTTATCTTGAATCAGTACACATAGAACAACTAGCACATTACAGGGGCACAGAGGAACACGCTGGGGCTGAAGAGATCAAAGGCATCCCAGATGCCCTCTAGATTCCATCAGCCAGGCAGCTCCCACCAGATGGTATGGCAGCTTGGCACAAGGAGATACAACCACTGTGCTGAGCTGTGCCAGCTTGCATTTCAGAAGTTGAATCCAACCTTTTCTGAAGATGGAGCTGCCACCTGGTCTGGTGCAGCTTCATGTAAATGTGGAAGCAGGACTGGGTCTTTGGTAAGGACATCTTCACAGGCCACCTCTGCTGTACCACATTCACATCCAAGAAGTGGACTCATGGAAGGTTCTTGTAACTGAGCTTGCATAAACCAGATAGAACACCCCAGCTGTGGCCAGCTGGCTGGAGCATGGACTTGGAGCTTATCAACAGCTGCTCTCCAAAAATGGATAATGTGCAATGTGGACAGACTCTGCCAACTGGCATTACAAACATCTACCACAGATATCTTCAGTCCTTAAATCAATGGTTCTGTTAAGTCTGACACCTTTTATACGGGAGTAGCTTTAAAGTGTGGTGATGTGGCTCCAAGAGGGCTCCCAATTTCCAGCCAGACACCTCAGAGGTGGCCTTCCATCTTTCCAAAGTTTGTATCCTGGGTTGGCAATCTATCTCACATGCAATCTATCTCACATGGTTAGTACCAACAGTAACAGACACTGGCATCCATAACCCCAAACGTTCCCCATATAAGGGAAGGACTGCTACAGGTTGCAATCAAAACTGAGGTTGTTTAGCAAGTGGGGCTGTGTTTGGGAAAGATAAAAGCAAGTGTGATCTGCAGATCTAGGAGCGAGAGTTGCACCCTTTCAGGTGGTACACCTCACCCAGTCCTGCTCCTCTGGGCTGAGGCCATCCCAGTGAAGATGCCAAGAAGCCAAGAAGCCATGGGTTGGAAGCAGGGTGGGTACAGGCTGGAGGACAGCTTTGCCAGGGGGTAAAGATGAAGGCATGTTAACTTTTGTTGGTGTGCTCTATTGTGGCCCTGTGCAAGGTGCAGCACACACAATGAGAAGTGAATCTACAGGGGCACATGTGTAAATAAATATGAAGATCTCTGGGACTGGGATGGTAACTAGGTCTGTTCTGAGATTTGCTGCAGTTGGTCTGCTCCGGGGGGGGCTGATCATAAGGAGCATGAGCATGAGTCATCCCTCACCAGCTGATCAGTGGCCCCAGGCTCCCTTCATGGATCATAAAGGCTGCACAGATGTAGCCTAAATGTCTCTGTAAGCATCAGAACTCAACTGTCAGGCACCACTATTACTCACAACTTGTCATTTGACAGGGTAAGTTCTTCTGAATCAGATTTTCCAATAAAAGCTTCCAAATCTGTGCATCTTTTTTACTTGGTGGGTAGACATCCAAATGATAGTGCTGTCCAGGGAGGAACTCATGACTAAGTCTTCCTGGAATTCACAAAATTTACATCCTCCTACTTATTCCACTTTGCAGCTCATTGTCACACGCACACCCTGAGCCTACTGAACACAAAGGATGTGTGGAAAGAAGGAAGAGGGACTGGTCGCCATATTACTTGCTTTCATTTGCTGCTGAGCACTTCCTCAAAAAGGCCCAAGAACAGGGTGAGGTCACAATTGCAGTGTCCCCCGGGACCAAGCTGGAGCACCCATCACAGTCAGGAGTCTGTAGCTGGCCAGGTCAGTGGCTTCCCAGACAAATATTCTCATCCCTGGAGGCTCTGAAAGAAAGGCTCTGCCATCAAGATCTTAGCTTGTCCTCCTGCAGGATGGGAATGACACCTTTTGTCCACACTAGTTATTTGAAAGAAGAGTTTAGGCTGCTAAGATCAGGATAGTGTTCAAGAGTCAATAAATCACCAATTTCCCCAAAAAATCATTAATCAAAAAAATCCTCCATCAAAAAAATCCTCCCTGCCAACTCTATTATAAATCAACGTCAGATCAATGCTGTAAAATAATCCCTCCAAAGTCATGTTTCTCTATTAAATATAGGTCTGAATAGTTCCTATTTTGTAACAAAAATGCACATCAAGACTGCTGTAGATGGCATTCATTTCGTTTATATTGACCTGCCCTGCCCTATAAATTTTGGGGGAAAGGCCATGATTCGTAGCATTGTTACAGGCAGGTAGAGGGGGAGGAGAGGCAGGAGGTAGCTGAAAAAGGGTCTGCAGATTTACCATGCTAAAAATACTGGAAGTGGCATTCCGGTTATCTGGATTTGCTGGAGCAAAAGGGGAAGTCTTGGTAGCATTTAGTGGTTTGAGTGAAAAGGAATGAAGACTAGATTTTTTTAAGAAAAGCTTCCTTATTTCATCTGTTAATTAATAATTAATACATAATTAATCTTGCCTAGGTGTTAATAAAAGCAAACAAAAGACAAAGATCTTTGAAAAGACCATCTTGAAAACTTGTCACTCCCACCAGTTCATACTTAGAGTTTTTTCACCTACAAAATCTCACAGTTTCATTAGCTCTTCACTCGTCCTGGTCTCCCTATCTGTAGGGTTTTCTAACTTGTATTTCTGAAGAAAAAGGAATAGCAAATCCCAGGGGAAGGGACAGGTTTTTGCTATTCATTAGGGCAGGGCCTAGCTCAGTCACCGGCGTCCTGATCTAGAAGCAGGACCCATAGCTACCATGCCAGTGGCAATGACGTGAAGGGAGAGAAGAGCCACCCTTTTATCTGGGCTGGGGACCCCACGGTGCTGAGTCTCGACATGAAGCTGTGCAGCACTGTCACGTCTGTAGTGCTAGTGGTGCAACAGGGCAATCAACCTCTCCTCATTGAGGTGTCTCTAACTCCGTAGGTCCTGAAGAGTCACCTCTTAACAGAAGACCAAATATTGTCTTTCATTTTAACTTTACAGACACACATCTGAGCAGCTGCACCCCAGCACTTACAGGGAGGGCTCACATTTGGGGTCACATTCATAAAAATGCCACTGCAATCTAAAGCCAAACAAATGTTGCTATTCTCACTCCCACTCCAACTCACTGTGAAAAGTCAGGCCTGTTGACGTGCAAAGGCAAACATAAATACACTTGTTAATTATTCCTTTGTTCATTTTTACTTTTGTTGGAAATAGTCTTGCAGTACTACATTTTTATTCTCAATAATGTTTGGTGCCAAATCTGATATAGACCTATGGTATGACTTGTATAATTCATACTTCATCTGTCTTCGGACAATGACATTGATATTTCTCCTGTTCATTGGAACAGCACATATTATGCTTACATTTTCAAACAATTAAATGACCTTCCACTTTTGTTTTGAAAATCTTTTTAAAGTGAGGATAGAGCTTTGATTGGCATGTGTCCTTTTCACGTGGAACATCATTCAGCTCCTTTCCAGGTAAACTCCACATGGAATCTCTTTGGTCTCCAGCAGTGAAAAAATGCTGATTGAATAAAACTAATTGTCTGAGATGGATCTCGTACCCAGCCCTTCAATAGTTAAGTAAAGGTAGTTCTTCAGTCGTGCTGACTTCATCCTTTCGGGGTTTTTCCATCCCCTCAGTCACGTGGTACACTCTGTCTTTCCTTTTTCTGATGCAATGCAGCCTACATTATTGAAACACTCCATTGCTGATTTACTAATTAGTCTTTATTACCAGAATTGGTCTGACCTTATCTACCTTCAGTACTGTTCTTCCTGGCTCTGTTCCTCCAGAGCATTCTCATCTATTCCCATGTACAATGCACATTCAGGAGCTTGTTTGGGTTATGAGTCAGAAGATAAGCCCGTCTCCCAGTCTGCTGCTGTAGCTGGAAGGCTCCTGAGGCTTAGCTGTAATCTCCAATATTCTTTACAGTAATTGTTATTTTCTTTACAGGGTAGATTGAAGCATCAATATCTAAAAACAGTAGAGATATTATTATAATTTACCTGGCATTTCTAATCCAGATTATAGGGTATAGAGAAAATTTTACACACATAGAAGTGCATGCACTGAATATAACAATGTTTTTTCATGCTGATATGCAGAGGGGGTGTGTCAAGAGTCTCCAGCATGAGCTGAACAGTTTCCAGAAGCTAGGTAAGGTTTGTTCCACCATGTACGTCTTGCTCTGACAAGAATGATGAAGGTTGGTGGGAAGCTGTTGTCCCACTTTCTTCTTCCTGAGCAGCTGTGCCAACAGTGCCGTGACATAAATAATCAAAATAACATTAACTTAAACCAAACACTAACCAACCCAGAAAACCCCTCTGTTGGAGCAGGCAGCTGTACGCTGCAGACACCCACAAGCATGCTTATCTGCTCACCAGGTTTAGGTGGTGTGTAGGAAGCCTGCCCAAGAGGGCTGATTCACTAACAACCAGCAAGATTACACCAGATTACAGTCAAGTTTAGCTGAAAGGCAAGGGCTGCCATCAGAAGCTGAGGAGTTCAGCCCAGCAAGAAAATGGATGCTATCACAGAGTTATGTGCAGAGCACGGGGGATATTGCTGGTACTTGGGGTTTCATATAGGCAAAAGAGCTGGAGTGTTTCTCTGAGAGGTTTTGTTGAGTTGTTGATTTCATAGAACTTACATGATTTCTTCAGACCCCTGAGCTTACTGACTTCAGTGGAGCAGCAGCACCCTGCAACAGTTCAGGGCCTCAGCACAAGGAATTATACATTGTTAAATAGCTATTCAAACTCTGCACTTTAGGAATGTCACACCGCACACGCATGGCAGCCTTAACATTTTGCTACCCAGATGAAATGTAGGAGGAATTCCCTGCATTACATGAATGTGACTACATTGCTCTAATCACAATATGATTTATCATAAAAATTTGGGAAAACATTTCTGTAAAACACATTTTTGCCCTGGAAATGGAATAATTTCCCTCTAAGTGGGAAGCATTTCTTATGAAAGGGTCTCTGCCTTTTGCTCCCCCTGATATCAGACAGATGCACTTTATACTGTTTCTTTATTATGCTTTCCATATTTTTAAGCACAATGTATAGCACTTCCAGCAGAACGCTGTGGATAAACCTGTTGTGTAATATTGTCTCCCCCATTTTTAATATGGATGGTACAGACAGTACATGGACTGTACTGTGGGCAAAGAAGCAAAACTGTTTTCTTGTGGGGCATTATTAAATTATTGACATCATAGAACTGCCCAGTTATGAGTGGGTTGGAGCATATTGTAGTGTTTAGAATAACACCTGCAATATTCCCTTCAGATTTTGTCCTAAGAGAAGATGGTGCAGTCATTATTCATTCTCTTTATAAAGCTATAGCAATTTGGCACTCAGTCCCTCAGTTGAGGGAGGAGAAGGGGACTGTGGTCTTTATTCAGGCATAGCCATTTTTCAAGAAAATACAGCTGACAATGACAGAAGACTTCCCAATAGAGTACACAAATCAGAGACAGGAAAAACCAAAAAAACCCTCCAAAGTGCTCCCAACAGTACAAGGAACCCTCTTCAAACAAAGAAAATGGTTCTTGTGGTAGCAACCAGTTTCCCGTTCCCAAGCAGATGCTCTTGAAAGGGGATGAATTTACCAATTCTTTTAGCAAAGCCATTTTCTTTTAATTTTGCTGGAAAAACTAGAAGATTGCAAGAGGCTGGTTACAAAAGAAAGCAAAATTACAAACTAGCTATAATATTGGCATGATGGAAAAGTCCATTACCTGCATCAGCATACAGCAGTGGCAAAATAAGTCCATCCAAAATCCTTAAGGGCTCAAAAAGCATACACAACTCCTCAAACACATAAACCAATAACCTAGCTTTTCAGTGGGAGTGCTCACAGAGAGGCCAAGAGACTGATCAAACTACAATGCATGCAAAAGGACTGACTTGAGTAAGGAGCAGCTCATAAAAGGTGAAGAAGCTTGGGCTAGATTCATAATCAGGATGAAAGGCAACAGCATTTGAAGGAGAATGACCCAAGCAGCTGTGTAACTCCGCCAAGACTGACAGTCTTGGGCAAAGCTAATGGGTGCCCTTCCATCTGAAGACAGAGTAAAGATGGGATAGGCAAAGGGGCTGCTGCCAGAAAATGTGGTGGCACAAACAAGGAAAGTATGCCCAAATGCAGAAGAGACAAACTGCAGAGAAAACACTCAGAATGCTGTGATGAGAAAAGTGTACAAACAAGGGGAAAAAATGAACAAAATCGCAGAAACAAGTGGGCATCCAAGGGGTGAGTACTTGCACATGCACGAGCTCAGCACAGCACAGAACAGCAAAGGAAACCACCAACCACAAAACACAAATGAACAGTAAAGCTCTGTGGAGTACCAGATGCAAGAGAAGGGCCAAAGCCATGAATAAGTTAGAAGCCAAAAGCCAAACAGACACTGGGATATGGCTCAGTGTTTTATGTCACAAAGGCACTCTAAGTCTTTTGCAAGGAAAGAAAGTGAAACTGCAGCAAAACAAAGCAAATTCAAATCATATGATGGCATGCTTGTGAAACCAGAAACATAGTGTATCTTAAAAGCAGGGTACAGGAAAATGGGAAAAGGGGAAGGCTGGGATTTCAGGTAGAGAACAAGAAGCCTCTACTTTTATTAAAATATATGACCCTAACAACCCCAAAGCCAAAAGAAAAGTTCCTCTCATAGACAAATGGCAAACTGAAGGTGTAGCAGGAAGTATTAAATCTCCAGTTCCATCAAGGCAGCCAGAAGGCGAGTACCTTACCATTGTGTTATTTTTTTGGTGGACCAGGACATCTTCCAGACTTGTTACATGGGATAATAGATAAAACAGTTTGGCTATTATTGGAACTGACTTCCAGAAAATCAATTCCATTACAAGAGCAAAACAACTAACAAAGGGGACCACAAAGAGAATAGAAAAGGAGATCGTATTCTCACAGAAGCCAAGAGCTGGACGAGGAGCACGGTACTTGCTTAGAAATCAGGCAAGCTATTTGCCAGAGACCCTTAGTGCTTCAAACAGAGCACTAAAAAGAGCTCAACATCAAAGGCTCACAGAAGGAGGAATATAAACTGACTTGACATCAGCAAAACATGTTGGCAACCAGTGCCAACAATGGATATTAATAAATTACGTCGGAGCTACTTCACCATATTTGGGGTTTCATCAGATTGATAGAAATGGCAAAGGGGTGAAAACTAAGGGCAAGACTTTCAGTGTAACCAGAAAGATGTACAAACAAGATCCTTAGGAAGCTACATCATAGTGCATAGTGGTCTGGCAGCACAGATACAACAGCAGCTTGGGGAAGGCTGCTGTGAATCACGGCAGAAGTACCCACTGTCTTCTGGGACCATCCAGGCATGCAGGACTACAGTTGGAAGTGGTGTCACAGGCAGGAGTCCACTGACTGCACAAGGTCTGTGACCTGGCCTTGGGAAGGCAGAAGTAATAAACCACATATCCACACTACAGGGATTAAGTCAGTTTACAGACTATTAGCATTTGTAAATTAGCTACAATTTCTTTTCCCCCAGAACCTTTAGGTGTAAATTCATGATTACTGTTACACAGACGTGGCATATGGTTAACTCAACATGACAGAGCTATCCCATAACTCAGAAACTGCCTATCCATCCCAAAATATTGGGGTATGTACAGAAAGATTTCCCTGAATTTCACTGAATTTTTAGTGTTGGAAGGGACCATAGAGATCATCTAGTCCAACTCCCCTGCTGAAGCAGGATTGCCTAGAGCATGTTAGAGCATGTTACTCAGGACTGCATCCAGGCAGGTCTTGAAAATCTCCAAAGATGTGACAGATGCTGCAGAAGTGGCAGTAAGTGGTTTCTGTGTTGAAGGCCACACCGAACCAGAGGCTTGTAGGACCTTGTACATGTGAAAAGTACATGGGAAATACACCTAGCATGTCCAAGCATGGGAAACCTTCGAAGACAAGGTGACCATGAATAACTAGATAGTTTTTCAAAACGCCATTACTATCAGATTCTGGAAGCTTTCATCACATGTTACTGATATTGCAGAGCTGGCATTTAAATATACGCTGCAGGAGACGGAGGAACATTGTAACGTGAAGCATGGCAGTTCACCAAAAATATGACATCATCAACTTGAAAGAAATACAGGCAACTGAATGACACAGAAAACATCAATCATGGTAGTTATGAGGCAATTTCAAGACAGAGGTTAGAAAGAGTCTGAGAACAAGCTATATAGAACAACAAATTGCAAATGTTCATGCCAGTCATTTTGTTAGGAGGGTGAAAAATCAGAGAAAGGCATGATCTGCCTCTGAAGACCAATGAAAGGGGATGAGTGGACCATGACAACATCATATGTAAAAGCAGTTGTGTTGCAGCAGAAGTCTTCTCCAGGACACATTTGAGCCAATTTGGAATAGAAGCTGGGAAACCAGAGATGCCATAGCCAGCTGACTATAAGACCCTGTGGTCACTTCTGATACGTGTGGGAAAATTCAAAGGCAATTAAGATAAACCACTTCCCTACCAGACCTGATGGCATTGCACAGAGGAATTTTTCATTGCGATCATCTAGTGTGCTTCCAATACAAACTGCTGCCCAGACTCACAGAGACCAGAGACATGGAAAACATAATGACAGCAACTGTCCTTGACAACTCAAGGAAGATGTGGTGGGCCTGCAATTTCATGGTGTGGCTTCACAGGGGAAATCCAGGTTATACAAAGTTTCATTCAAGTTACCTTTATCTGGGAGGTCAGTTAGATCAGATCAACACCAGTGGAAGATGGTTAGAAAAGTTTTTCATGTCCAGCAGAAAGTTTTGTGATTACCACAACTTATCACTTCTGCAGCAAAATTTACTGAAGGCATTTGATGTTCATTGTGAACACTGTAGGAGAAAAACATACATGTAAAAAGGAAATTTGTAGTCTAAAGATGGGGCTCCCATTCTTGACTCTGGTGGATTCAGGGTTCAACTTCTTTACCCAACAGTTTTGAAGGATTTTTACCTAGGTTTTCCATATTGCAGGAGAACATCTCTAACCAGAAACATATTCTGTGCTGAGACCACTTGGCTTTTCTCTTGAGTTTGTTTCCCTTAATCCTTCCTGTTTGTGTTTTTGTTGGGGGGAATAAGGGGAGAAAAAAAATGCTTTTGCAAGGGACAGTCTGCAGAAAATCAATGGGAGCAATGTCCATAGGGGAACGACAGACTATATGATATTCCCCCAGGCACTCTCCCATCCTTGACTACTTCACCTCCAGGTGTATCTTGACATAGATGCTCCTGTGCCTACTTTTTTTTTCTTGGTGCTTGTCCAGTGTCCCCTCCAGCCCCCATTAACCTTTAGTAGTTACTGCTTTGCCACACTCTGGTTTTATGTTCGTACACTGAGCACAGCCAGCTGCCTTAAGATTTTGCTTGGTTCCTCTATGTGGAGAGTTATAAAACAGCCTTTTCAGTAAAGAAAATCCTTGAAGTGGCACAGGGATCATGGTTTGTAGCTATTAATTTATAGAGAAGTCCTTGTTGAAGACAAGAAAAATAAAACACTCCAGATTTTTCATTTTATCAGATGATTATACCAGCAACATTACTTCCAATTTAGATCCTATCCCCACTAAAGATAGTTTTAAAACTTTATATACTGAACAGAAAGTTGCTTTCAACAGGATGTACAATTAAATGATATTAATAGCTTACTCATGAATTTCTTCAGTGCTCCTGGACATAAGACTCACATCACATTTTTCTGAGAGTCCTGACCACTACTGATGTGGAAGCATCTGTTTGCACTCACCACCATTCATCAACTATAGACATATGAAGCTTCTTCCTAAATCTGCCTATGGAAGTTCTAATACCTCCTCTAGTGATAACCGGAATGGGTCTGGGCTGAGCACAGCCAACTGGCAGGGCACATTCTTCCCCATATGCCCTATCTGCCACCCCTTGTGCCTATTCTCCCAGGAAACACTTTGGGATAAGGTTTGGACCAGAAAGAAGACAAGCCTGACATTAAGAGTTAAAAAGCCAAAACTGTCTCCCACTGGATGCCAAATGTCAATCATTTGAGTTCATGACACAGAGATGTTAATAACTAGAGATGGGAAGATTTTTTTTTCTCAACCTGTGGAATTTTTAAGCTTTCACAATTTTTGTATATCTCATATCAAGGCAGAAAGTTGAAATACCGAAAGCCAAGCCAAATTCTCTTCCCTCCCTTCCTTCTGGATCCTGTTGTTCAAAGTGTCTTTCAATTTCAAATGTGTTTTTCCTCTTTCTTTTATTTTTGTCTTTGGGAAGAAGTCATTTGTTATTTTTGATCTGCTCTCTCTTTCCCACTGCCCTCCAGAAGGCATCCCCTTGGCAGTAAATGCCCACACCTCTGGCTGTGACTTCTCACCACCTCCCTACAAACAGTGGGGTAGAGCCAGTGTAGGGGTCCTCAGCACTCTCCAACTGCTATCATAGTACCTACCCAGCATGAAATAGCAAATGGTTAATGTTTTTTAATTTAAAAAATCATGTAAATTATATGTTTCAAATGTACAAATGCTTTTCCAAACATGTCAAGACATGATGTGTTTCCACCAGATCTATTGTCATAGACATTACGTCTGAGTAAAGCTCTGTTTTGACGGCTGCTTGCCTCCCAGGGAAACTGCAGTGAAGCACCAGGACCTACATTTATAAGACAGAAGCAGGAGCTGTGCTTCTGCACCTTGCAGCACAACTGGATCTGGAGGGAACTGGGCTCATTTTCCAATGCTGGCTACTCTAGAAGGTCCAAATGAAGCTTGGCACTTTTGAAAGTCAAACCTTTTTATTCAGGGACTCAAACATAGATCCTGGATCTAGCTTCAAAGACTTTTGTGCTCCATGTTTCCCTAGGACACAGTAAATCATGTCACTTACAGACACCTACGTGTACAGCCTTCACCAAGATGCCAGTGGAAATGGCTAGGTTACTATTGATATTCCTCAGATTATGGCTATGTTATATAGGGATTTGTACTGCTGTAAACTGCTTTTCAGTGTGCCTTCTGGATTTTTCTGGGATCTGGGATGCCTCTGCTCTGTATTTACCTCCTTTGTTTTCTTTCTTTTGTTATTTTTCAAGTTGATTTTCTTAAATTTGAATTAATTTAATTTCTTAATGCTCAGCCTCTACGTAAGAAAAAAGGAGTAAAAACAGTTCTTCTTATTTTACTTCCATCACCAAATTAGTGACTATTGTGATGTCTGTGGTGGGCTTGTAGCTAAATTAGTAAAGCAAGACATACAAAGAGACAGAGCAATTTTATTCAAAAAAATATGTGCTAAGCTTAACAGCTCCTGACAGGAGCTCTCTTTGCTCATACCTTTATGCCATGGAGTATATACACCTGCAACGAATACAGATACCCAATATCAATAAGGAATCTCACACCATCCAGGTGCCAGTGTGCACATTTACTTGTGACCAAATGGCAGTCCCTTAACATGGTTCCTCCCTTCTTATTACTCTTAAAAAGTCATCTGCATCTTGAAGCAGATTGTAAGGAACCCCTTTTTCCACATACACAGGGGACAAGTTTTCTTCCCCTTGAAAAGTGCTGTTATGCACTGTTCCAACTACTGTGTCTTTGTATTGCTGTGACATCTACAAACCTTGGTCAAAGCTCATGACACTCTTGCTCTTGGGCCAGATAAGCATATTAACTCCACAGTGCCATACCTTATTTATTTGCTCTCAGTAGGTCTCTTTTAATGATAGGACATAGCAGGCTGGGCTATTCAGTCCATTTAAGACACATAGGTTGCACCTTCTCTCACCCCAGCAATGGCAGCAGTAGTAGTCATATAATATTATTATTGCAGGAGCTGACAGTCTTTGTTGCATACAGGGAACCACGGTGCCAAGCAGGGAGCAAGCACAGAGCAAAACCAGTTCTCCCTGGATTTTGGGAGATGGCAGCATAGGAGACAGAGGAGGACTCGGGCAGATGGAAGAGCCCAGGGAAGCTGTAGGAGGACACTGGCTAAAATGGCAGAGTATTCACACTCACAATGGCACACAGGTGGTCTAACACTCTCAGGTTGCCCATGGACAACTGCAAAAACAGCCACAAGTTGCCAGCCATCAGCCAAGTGCAAAAAAAGCAACCATCAGGTAGAGCAGAAATGGAAGTCTGCTTAAATCCCTCCTCGCAGATGCAGACATTGGAGCAAGTGAGCAGGGCCGGTACCCAGGGATGTGCTGAGCTCCCTGCAGCCCCAGACACCTTGTCACCATGAATGGTGCTTGAAAAATATCCCAGAAAACATAACCATGGTCCTAAAAAGACTTCTGGCTTCAGAATGCGCAGCTACCACGGATGGGCACTGCCCTAGAAATTTTTGTCAGTGACACCAGAAATAGCAGTTCAAAAAGGGACCTGATTCATTGACAATTGTTCTGTGAAATCTCACACTGATGCAGTTTTGGGGTAAATGCACACAGATGGAGTCAATCCAATCATACTTCAGATACATAGCATTTATTTATTTCCCATGCCCATAAATTAAGCAAATGAACCTGCTTTCTTGTTTAGCCCTGTATGCCAGGCCCAATTAGCTGCTGCAGAAACAAGAGGTGATTTTTGCAAATCAACCCAGATAAGTTTTTAAGCCAGCTCCATTTCTGCAAGAATCCTAGAAGACTGAAACTGCAACATGAGATAGGTAAAAAGGATGACAGTTAAATAGAAAAGACAGTAACTGGAGACTCAGTAACAGCCTGATAGACACCAAATGCCTTTGTGCAGGGTTTCTGATGCCTTGGCTTAGTCATGTGGCTTAGTGGACAGCATAGGAAAGCACTTAGCCCTGTATCTCTGGGCTTTGACCCAGATCAATCCTTGATGTGAAGAAATCCCTGGAAGAAGCTGGAAAGAGGAGTGGCAGCAAGGCAGTGGGGTCACCTTGATAGACCTGCTGCTATGGTGGCTCCCAGCAGGGACACACAATACCCTTACTGCAGATGGACACCATACTTGAGCTGCAGGGCTGGGGAAAGACAGCACTGCACTCCTTCAGCATTGCTCCAGCCCCTTCCAGCTCCTGCACTGCCTTCAAGAAGGATGGGGAAGCACCAGAATCCAACGCTAGGGTGCTGTGCCTCCCCTGGCAGCGATGTACTGTTATCACTTCAAACACAAAAAGGAGCTGTGGTGTTTGCACACAAGGCTGCTGGGCTAACTGCAGCAGCACACACTTTCATCTCCCAACTCAGTCTACAGCACAGTTTTGATTTATTTGCTCAGAACTATTTATCTACCATTTTTAAACCTCACACAGTCAAGGTTTCAGCAATTTAAAATGTTTTAAACCATTTTCACTTCCTTGTTTCATTCCAATGTTGAAAGAACAGATACCTCATATGCATTATTGAACACTGAAGATGGGGACAGAATTGAAAAGCAGACAAGCTAAAGCTAGACAAAATATATGTGGCAGTGTATCTGTTATGCTTTTGGTCAGCTCAGAAAGACCCAGTTGAAATTGCCCTATGATACCCAACTCATGCTGTGTACCATTTAGAAATCAGAACCTAAGGAAGATCTTTGGCAATGTTTTGTCAGCAGATAAGCCAGCTAAATATTAACGACTTTTTTGCAATCCCTAATCAGAGGTTTCCATTCATATGGTTGCTCTGTACTCTGGACCTTGAGTTAATGTGTCTCCGTTTTACAGGAAAGCTTTGCTCACGTCGCTTTTGGGCTCTGCAGACTTCACAATGTGACCTCCTGCTGCCTGATTGGGAGGGAACATGATGCTGCCTCTGCTTAGGTCATGTTAGTTAACGAGTTCACGCCAGGTCCAATGTTTAGCTTGTTAAGCACGGCTTGTGGTTTCCGAATGAAGTGAACCATCCTGAAAGTAGAATTTTACAGACTGAGAGAAAGCACTATGATTTGGAAATTCACAGTAGATGGACAAATATATTTCCAAATCCCTGCGCAGGAGTGAAGCAAGCCTGAAACAAATTGCTTGCCTGGGAAAGCAGACCCTGCCAATAGAGAGCCTCAAGCCCTCAAGAGTCTTCTTCCATGAAAAAAATCAAATAGAAAACTAGACATTTTGGAGTTTCTGGATCAATGAAGTTTATTTCAAAAATATAAATATGAGAGACACATAAACTCACTGCTGTCATTTATAGATACTAAATATTAAAAGGAAATAGTGATAAGGGTCATAATAGCAGCAGAAGTGTTAGATTTGCACAGTGAAGGCTGAATTTTTGTTTGGGGAATTTAGGAGGTTTTTGTGATTTCTCAGTAGTGTGGAGCTGCTGCAGTTAAACTGGTTGTGGGGCAGATGCATGTTCCTGGGGCAAAAATGTTCTTGCAGGGCGGCTGCGTGGCTTTCTGGTCTGTCATGAAGCGCAGTCAGCAGCATGGGGTGAGCTGTCTGTCCTGGCCTCTCTGGATTCTGGGAATGTTTTATGGGAGGTGCTGGGCCAGGATCCCCTGCACAATGGAGTCGTGTCCCCACTTCCCCTCCCAAATTGTGCAGCTCCTCGACTTGTTGAGCTGCACCGAGAACTTGGGGCAAGTCTTACTCTTAGTATCCCGCTGGGATACTGGGTCTCTGACCCTCTGTGTTCAAGTGTGCCACTGCAGACTTAGCCTGTCTCTTCCGTGTTCTGAGAACCCAGTTTAAAATGCTTTTCTTCAGCTCCTGCTTAGACACTTTGTTTTCCAGACAAGAAATATAGCTGGGTCACAATTCAGTAAACCATCCCTATCCCACACAACACTTCATCACGTACTTAACTGTAACTATAGCACTGACCTGAAGGGGATGTGAGCACATACTCAGCTTGCTGTCCACACTAAATTATTTTCCTGAGCAAGGACTGGCAGAAGGATCAATCCTGAGCTGAACTGGGACCTTGTCAGGTTTTATTTCTTAGAGCTCAGCTGGTTTTCGCTGTTGTTTAGCTTAAAAAAAAAAAGCAACCTAACAGCGTTGCAAGAATTTATTTTGCAACACAAGAAAAGATATATTTTTTATACTATGCCATAACTCAATAACAATTGAAGGGATAAAGCTCACTGAAATAATTTCTTTCTGTCTAGAAAGCAGGGATGAACATTTGCAGCTCAAAAAGTGAATCTTTTTCAGACTTACAAAAACTGAGAACTCAGGGTGATATCTGAGACTGCATTGTGGTCTTATTGTAGTCTTCATGCAAAAGCTCCTGGGTAAAAAAAAACCCTCCTTAGATGCAGTCTAAGGCAGTAAACTTTGTTGTAGAGATGATCACAGTGCTGCAAAGCAATCCTGTGCATGTAAAATCATGAGTACAGGGATTATATTTATTTTTCCAGTTGTACAGCTCTAAGCACGCTCTGACATTAAACAAGTAATGGACAGTAGCAGAGTACAGGGTCAAATATAGCCCCACGTTGAAAACGCAACACTGGTGATTACGCTAGCTTTGGATTTGGGTGCAGATAAAGACACCGTTTTCTGATTGCGTTACAGCTGTGGCCAGGACGAGCTCTCTACCAGCTCTCAGCAAACGCTGTTATTTCCTGAGGATCTACATTTTAGACTTAAGCAACGTTGAGCAGTAACACAGCCTCCCTTCTCTCTCCACATCCTTTATGTGTGCACCACACCATCGAGGCACCGTGTTTGCTGCAGTATTGGTAATGAGCTGTTTATAAGTATGTGGAACCTCAGTCCCATAGGGTGCAAGGAGGAGCAGAGCCTCAGAGCAGGCCCCACCACTGCCCTGCTGCCCCGTTCAGCTGCCTTTCCAGCCTGAACATGCTACCTTTACTGAGGCTTTTCCCAAAGGTACTGAGGTCCTCCAGTGTCCCTTCTGTCATGGCCCTACTGAAACTCGGTCTCTCCTGAGAGTCCTTCCCTTTTGGACCTCTAGGAAGCCTTCCTACAGCCTGTATCATCTCACCTAGGTGGATCTGCTTCTCTCTGGGATCTTTCTGTGCTCATTTAAGAGTGGGAAAATAATTTCCTTCTAAGAAATCGTATACAGCTTTACTTGTAAATCCCCTGTGACTCACTACCCTCATGAGCAGATTTCTTTTACCACTTTTGATGTCAGATACAATCTAAATTATATTTACATGTGTCCTAGGCTTCTGCTATGCAAAGGATTTCCAACATATTGAAGCAAAGCCTGATAACTGCTTAGGACTAAGCAGTATTATCTGATTTTTTTTTAGTGTCTCAAGAGTAGTAATCATACATTACTCTGCAGTAAAGCCATTATATAATGACCCATCTGTGGAAGAAAAATTCCCATCAAGCTAGTGGTAAAGAGACGACCCATTTTAGCTGCCTACCACTTCCACGTGAAGCAGAAAAGTGGGGCTGTCTTGGCCAAAGCTGTCTCTCCAGGAAGGCTGGTGAGAAGGTGAAGCCCCTGGATGGAGACAGGTTTGCTTGAATAAAACGTAGTACGGATATTCTGCATCATGATAAATAACTGTACCTGTTTAGATTTACCTCTGTGGTCACTGAGGGATAGCAGAAACATATAGTGTCATGTGCAATCACAGACTCCATCCCTCTCTGTGTGGGAGGAGGCAGCACAGCTTTCATTAAACATCTTTGTATCCCAAGCTAAGAACTGTACACAACTGATCAATAAACTGGAAAGTAAAATAGATCTTTTATTCAAATTAATAAAAACTCAAACTGAAGTATAAGCACAAAGGGTCAGACTGTGATGTCCTTTTGGGCAGAGAACAGCACTAAATGTGGTTTGGTGGAAGTGAATAGCAAACACAAGGGAGCTAAGGGGTTAGCCAGTGTCAGTAAAGCACAACAGTCAGACAAAATCATGAGAAAAAGAGAGAAAGAAGGACAAGTAAAGGGGAGAAGTCTGATAAAGTACTGCCAGGGTTGTATGGAACTGGGTGGGTTTTCCATGGCAGAAGTGTGTTAGAAATGTTTCCTGATATTTGGTGCCTTGGTACACTGACATTCCTCTCTCAACATATTTTCACAAAGATTTCACATTTCAGGTGAAGTTAGAGAATATGTTTGTTATATGCATGCATGTTATATACAGCTATAAGGTATATACCAGAGAGTATATAATACATGTTATCCACTTTACAGTGGCCGGAATAACCTGCAGAAAACCAGCAGTGACCCTTTAGGACTTCCAATCAGTTGTGTAAGCCAATTGAAGGTAATGAATTTCTTCCTTCCCTTGCAGCACATGGAGGAAGGACGCAACTTCTCAAGACTGAAATGGCTCTGGAACTCTTGTTTTCTTTGCTACTGTCTGAGTTTCTACAGTCAGGTTGACTTACCTCTGACTTTTACCTCCTGCAAGGCAACCGTTGCTGTCGATGTAAAAAGCTGCCCTGTGAGGGGTGCTTTGAGTTGGCTGTACTTCCAGGTGATCACAAGATTTTGGTTTGTTTGTTTCAAGGGGTACTTTTTGTTTTTCAAGTTCCCTCTTTTGGCTTGTAGGTATGATTTATAGCTTGCTTTGTTTTTATGCAAGAGCAATTATTCATTTCCTTTCTGCATGAAAACTTTCATCTGCTCTTTTGTGGCTGCTTTCCTCTTCAAGACTGCTGTTTCAGATTCAAGAGGTCCTAGCAATAGTAGTTAAAATTGTCAGTTGCTGGTCAGCAGTTAGAAGACACAGGACGCTAGGGCTGGGTGCAAGTTGCAGTGCTGACAGGGGGAAGGGGAAAAGCAGCTGAAAAAACAGTCTCCTACTTGCTGCTATGTGAGCCAGATATGCACACGGGGGCAGAGATGACAGTGTGGTGCATCTCTCCCTGGATGTGTATCTTCCATGGAGAAGGCCTTAGAGTAATTATTTGCAGGACTTGATAAGACTTCATCTGTTTGAGGAGCTATTCTCTTCAACCAAGAGAAGATATTATGGCAGGCCCTCAGTACACAAACAGTAAATGATGCCTATCCCCATTGTGCTTATTTTACACCAAACTGACTGCCTTCATTTTTTATGTCAAAGACAGACATCCTCCTTTCCTACCCAGCTCGGTATGCACTGCCAACAACTGCCAGTATTGCCCCTGAAGGTGACTGATTCATTGAGAAGTCTTTTGAAACCAAGTCCCACGAGCTTTCTCCTTTGACACAAAGCATAAACTCTGATTTATCTTCATGACCATGCAAAACTGCAAATATAATTGCCTGTGACAAAAATAAACTCCTAGCATCCAGTCCCAGTTCTTAATTCCGTAGCTGTTTCTGAAATGCGAGCCACACATATTTACAGTTCTGCTGCTGAAAGGTGGGGTTTAGAGGTCAGTGTGTCCTTCTTGGTTACAGCATACAGAACCCAAAAGAACCGGACATTTTACCCTCTCCTAAGATAAAGTCCCCAAGCAAAAAGAGCCAGCAAGAGACCTAAAAAGATAGATCCGGGACGTACAATTGAAGTTGAGTTTTTCTCTATATAGCTCCAGTAGAATGCCTCATATTTGTAAGCCTATGGGAAGCGTGTATGGACACCAAAGGTTTGCTGTAATAGACTTGAGGACTTGGTAGATGTGATCGGTTAGTGATAAGGTACTAGCAGTTGTACAGAATGAATCTTCACATTCATGCAAGGCAGTTCCCTGTTCTGCTGCTTACAATGCACTTTGCAAAACTTGCATCTGCAGTGTCACTCCACATGAACAGGAATTCTCTTATTTCCACAGATGAGGAGATTGCGTCACAGAGATGTCGAATGATTTTCTCTCAGTCACGCAAAGTCAGAAACAGACTGCAGGACTATCTGATTCATCTTCCTGGCTCAAACTGTCAGATGGCAGTTCCTTGGGATGAAGAAAACAAGCAGCTTTTTCAATAGCAGGTCATAATTGCTCCACCACAGGGAAGACTGTAAGGCTGTTGTTCATGGTATTTGTAACCATTAAGGACACCATTTTAATAGGCTAATAAAATGTGAATGATGATTATGAAATGGTTGTTCCAACCCCTGTTCTTGATGCTGGCATTATCACTGTAATGCTCTGAAACCTTCCTTTCTCCTTCTTCTTACTCTAAGGACTTCTCCCACAGGCTCTGTAGACAGATTTGCTATTTTAGATAAATGGTTTTGTGAGGGGTCTTAGAGAATAAATGCAGTGGTCAAATCTTACTCCCTGTACACGTGTTTCTGGAACATGCCATAAGTAAGCACAATAGTGTGCTAACTCCTGACACAATTTGACTAACTGACTTATTTGATAAATGTTGAGAGAGACTGCACAGAATACAGTATCATCTTTCTTTTCCTATGTGCTCAATTTAAGTCAGATTTAAACAAAGAAAGCGAAGTGTAGTAAAAAAAAAAAAAAAATCCCAAACCCATGACCTAAATAAGGAAATAAAGAGAAATCAGTTGAGCAAGAAAAGTTTTTAATAATGCAGGGATCCAGTTCCTCAAGTAGGAAGAAGTTTAATCGATTTTAAAATATTTAAACTAGGAAATATATTGTAAGAAACATTTCAGATAATTCATTCCATTAAAAAAATCACATTACCAGAGCTGTGTGTGTGACGGAAAGCTGGAATGGTGGATCTCACCAGGATGGTGAGAGATTCATTGAAGGCTCCTGAGTATTTTCTGAGCCAATGCTTCCTATTATTTCCTGGATCCAACGTTTTTCTAATTCTGTTGCCTGCTGCACTGTAAGCATTAGGAGGGAGCATGCAGGATCAAGTGGGCTATGGAGGTGACAGAGGCAGTCTGGCAGTCAGGGAAATATCAGCATAGAGAAAGGGATCAGGGAAGCAGACCACTTTCTGGAGGAAAGCATCACCTCCTGGCTGGAGAGGAGTCAGGAAATGCAGGACACCCAGGTTTTTTTGGATGAGCTGGCCAGAACTGTGCTAAGTTCTTCATGTCTGGGTGGTGATAGATACCTAATATTTGCAGCAAAGAAAGAAAGCTTTTGGGCTTGTAAACTGACCACCTGTCTTTTATTTGGTCTTTGTGGTTTCCTTTTCTTTCCTGTTTTTGTTTTTCTTCCCCTTTTCTATTTGTTCCAAGAAAGAGAGCAGCGCCATTTTGGGTTCTGGTCTGTGAAACTCACAGCAGCTCCCCTTGGACTCCTAAGAGAACAAAATTAGGACAATTATCTTCTATTCAGTGGGAGCAGATTATGGAGCCACATGACAATCTGGGGAGCTGCAAACAACTCTTTCTGTCTCTTTGCATATGACCGTACCTGACTGCTCCCCAGACGGTGTGGAAGTCTCTCTGCACACTTAGGTATTCACGCCAGAAGAAGGGAAGGAATGAAAGAATGGTGAGAGGATCACTGTTTCCCCTCCTTCCACCACAAAGAGGGGGATGTTCATTTCCAGGGTTTATAACTTGCCCATAAGATAGACCCGCCCTGCAAAAGTAGCCATAACTAGAGTCATCAAGGCTAGTTTGGCTGTGAGTTGTTGTAGTCTGAGGATCCACTGGCATGTGAAGTAACAGCAATGGCCTTTCCATTTCTGGGACGCGGTTTCTCCTTTATGTTTTATTCTCATTTCTCATGGAGCATGCTAAGACATGATTTGATTGCAAATAATGCTTTTTATTCATACATGCATGTATGAGCCCTGGTGTTTTCTGTAGTGCAAAAAAAAAGAAAGTTGGTCAAGGTCCCAAGCTAGTAAAAACAGTGTAATGCTATAGCTTTGTACCATTGGCATAATTGGTGGAAAATCATCCCAAGACAGTATAACCTTCCTGGAGGAAGGGTCTTCTTCCCTCTTACAACTTCATGTAGGTTCTTCTATGGAAAGTCTTGAGAGTATAATGGAAAAGATTTTTAATGAAGCACAAGAGAAATAACTTATCTGTCAAATGTAGTGCCACATTTGTCTTGTAATCACTTGTATTCAGGAGCCTTCTTTGCTTGCTAAATTTTTCTGCTGGGTTCAGTTATTTTGGGGGGTGAAGTCATCTACATTAGGCGTATGCAAAATGATGAAGTCATCTATATTTCCCTGAACCTTTTGCTTCGCCACCCTGTGGCACATCTGCTGCATGGTGAGACAGTGAAGAACAGTCGGCACGAGTGAAATAAAAGTCTGTTGTATGCTGCTGTAGGACACTTTCTGTATGTCTGCTTCCAGATGTGGGTGTTAAATGCATTTCAGGGTTGCTATTAGAAGCTAAGCACTCAGCACCCGCAGTTCTTCAGCTGAATCTAATGCTCATCTAATGCTCAGTCTTTATCTCAGGCAAAACAGCCTGGAGGAACCAGACACCCTGCTGAATTGTGATCTATTTGATGCTGAAGGAGCAAAGTGCTTTGAAGTAGAGGCATGTTGTGAGATTGTGCTCTTCTACAGTGTTGGTTACTCAGGTATTTTTTATTACTTCCATTTGGTCTTTGCTCAGAGTTCACCCCCTTACTGTTATTTCGGTGCTAATCAGAACTAATGTCTTTCAAAAGTTTCTTCTTCAACCCCTTGAAGAATTTTTGAATTAAGATGAGTATCAAACCCCACGAGCAAGCACAGATGCTTTTTTCCTAGACCATAGGTAAATGCTAACCTGTAAGTGTTACCAATGTTGCAGCACCATGAGTTAGTCTCAGGGGCTTGCTTGGTGGTCAAAAGATTTAAAATAAAATATTTCTCTGATTACTTCATAATCCCATTATTCAGAACTGCTTTGGAGCCAAGCATAATTTATAAGATCAGTCAGGTCCAAAAAGTGTTTCCAGGAGGTGCCAAGCTCTGGTTTAGAAGAACCAGTGAGCCACCTTCTTCATGGTGGTGTTGACAAACTCTGTCACTAATGGTACTCGTAGGTATTTTTCATCAGCTATGGCTGGAATGGGTTTGACTTACATGTGGTGACTCCGATTTCTTTCAGCACTTCTCTGATGCCTGGCTCTGTTAATGTGCTGAAATCTGGGAGAAGGAGAAACATATCCTCTTGTGTGCTTTTGGTGTGGTTGCTCCCACATGGAAAGGGCTTCTGCAGTGCCAGGGATGCCTGATGCATGTGTCTGACAGTTCCTGATATTCTGCAAAGCTGATTTCTGGAGAGACTGGGGAGCACTCAGGTCTGACAAGTGGATGTAGAGGTTGGGAGAGTCTGGAGTGTGGGAAGGAATTTAGCTGCTGCAAAAGTAGAACTGAGACATCTCCCTGCCTTTGACACATCCATTTGGGGATTTGGGGAACATTTGGAGGATGTCTGAATCTGATAATCTTTTCCATGCCTTCTGTTTAATTTTCCTTTTTCATGTTTAAACCTGATTTTTTTCTGCAGGCATGGACAGCTTGCAGTCCAGTGACAGCCATCCTCGTTGGTATTTAGCTGTAATTCCTTACCAGCTTTTAGGTGCTCCAAGCAGGGGGCAACATTCCCATGAGGTATGCTTCGGCTGTGAAGCAATGATGGGGTTTGTAGTAGGCTGAAGATGGAAGAAGAAGTTCAGAGACAGAAAAGATGTGTTACTTTGTTGGGTTTTAAGGTACAAAAGGAACATTACTATATCATAAAATAAATTTGTATCACTTCATTCATTCTCCCTGTATAAAGTGTCCTGAATGTCTCTGTGTTTCTCTTCTTATTGGAGAGTATATAAAGAAGAACAGCAACTGATTAAAAGTGCCTTGGTGCACTAAATAAATAACAACAACAAAAAGGAAAAGTCTAACACACTAGAATTGTTTTGTGATAAACCAAATTAATTCTTCAGTGTGCTGCATTGATGTATGAGGTTCTTGGCTTATTGGCTGTTAGGAGACTTCATGCTCCTTGCCCCAACACTGTAAATACCAATCCTTTCTGAGCACCCAGAGGAACGTTGGCTACCTACTTTTTCAAGTAGTTACAGAACAGCAAGGTTTTGGGTTTGGCTGGATACCTAGGGTGCTTCAGTATTCCCATTCTTAGACTGAAAAGAGTCCTACATAGACCCTGAGAGTTGAATCAAAAAATAAAGGGCAGGACGGGGGGGCAGGGAGGGGTACACAACACAGCTCACACATCATAAATGAGATTTGGATCTTACTTAGGTTTGAGAGTATCCAAATTGAAAAGCTGAACAAGCACATTGATTGCAGTTAATGAGTTTGTGTTTCTCCTCATAAACACAGGCTTTAATACACCTTTCACTAAGGAGTGGCTTTGACAGTAATGCCCCTTATCCTACTGTTCCTGTGCTTTTGAAGCAGAGACTCTGTGGTAATGCAATAATTCATAGCCCATCTCTCTTCGGCCTCATTAAGCCTTTACCATATGCACTAAAGCCTCCAAAACATGATTCCTCCCTTTTACTTCGTCAAAAGGTAGTCCTTTCCCACATCATCAAAAAGATTAGTTCAGTCTTCCTTTATGAGATTTGCCTCTGGGTTGTTCATCCTGTGTCCTCTCTTCCTGCAACAACACTTTGTTTCTTGCCGTACAAGTGAGTTTTAGGTCAGTTATCTCAGTGACCCAGCGTAACCAGTGCCGAAAACCTTCCTCAGTAATCAGTGTCTGCCAATAAGGTAACCTGCCTGTTGCCTTGTGAACAATAAATACTTGTTCATTCAATATCATGCATTTTAGACAGAAGACCTTATTCAAAATTAACTTATTAAAATGTCAAATTCCATCATGAATTTCCATTCAGAAATAGTGGTGTCCTTAGGGGGCCTGTGGTCCCTAACCACAGTGCTTGACAGCAACGAAGAAAAGCCAGAAAAACTCTTTGATAGCAGAGAGGGTGACTGATGGCAGAATTCAGCGGAAAGGTGGAGCAGCCTGAGTTATGGGGATGAGCAATTCAGAGGTGAGATATCCATAACTGTGAGCTGGAGATTAGAGAATTGCCCTGCTGTTACATTGCATCACTACTTTTAAGAGAAGGAGCTTCCAGGAAAAAAATAAATTAACTGGCAAAACTTCTCTCTGAAGGACCATAGGCAGTTTGGGCAGAGAGTGAGGGTTTAGCACACACTGGGAAGAGCGAAAGATGACTCTTTCACACTGGCTTTAGCAGAGCCAGTGCTCTGCCTGAGCAGTGGTAGGGAGAGGACCGCAGTAAAACAGGTAAAAGAGCTAATGAAGAAGTGGTCTGTTGATTGCTGTAGGTATGGGGTTTAGAAGAGCAAGTCAAAATGAATATGTAGGCAGGAGGGAGAGTTTCTGGAAGGAAATCCCAGATTCAGAAGAGCATAGAAAGCATTGGAGAAAGAGGTGTCTCCTTCAGCACCGGTACAGCAAGCAGTGAGCAAGTGTAGAGGATCTGTGCAATAAGCTCTGGGTAGAGATGATCTTTTGTCTCTGTCACCAGCCTATGTGTGTGACAACAGTCAAATCATTTTACCTTTCCTGTGGTTTTTTCTCCTTCCCACTGGAGAAATGTTTCTTGCTCCAGGTTTTCACGGTTCTAACACAGGAGGGCCTCAGATTTTCTGGGGCTTTCAGGCACCACAGCAACAAAAACCTACCTAATTACAAGAGAAATAATAGAAAGGAAAAAGAATTTCCAAGTACAGGTCTGGAAACTGAAGGTAACAATGAAGAGGCAAAACAAAAATGTCCATGACCGTTACTAGTAAGGATGAGTGCTCATTGGCTTTGAAATCTCTGGGTCTCCCTCCCTGTGTCCATCCTTTTCCCTATCATCCCTCTTGTGTTGTCCCTTCATTTTTATAGCTATCAGGAGACATCCAGCAGCTAAAATCTACATGTGTCATTCCCAACTGCAGCTCATGCATTGCTACAAACTGCCTCTCTAGCCCTGTTTCCATGGAAATGGAAGCTAGCAGCATGACAGTAAAATAGGCGAAAATCATCAGAAGAGAGTAGTCTAGTATCTTTATCTTACGTCTGCTTAGTAGTAGCAACAAGGCAAATGCCTTCAATCTAGAGCTATTTCCAGTGGTGGATCTCAAAGTGCTTTCCAAAAACTGTAGTTAGCCTCAAAACATCCCCGAGGTAAATAGCACTTCCATTTCAAAATGAACAAATAGACTTTTTACACTTGAAGCTCCCTTCCCAACTACATTTTGTCTCAAACTGGTCCTATTAGGCACTGCACAGCAGTGTCACATAGCATATGACATGACAGAACCATGCTAATGTGTTCAGGAATAGACCCCAGGGCTGCCCATCACATCACGTTCCCCCAAGAACAATCCTCTTCCTAGGTGTAGAAGGAAGAAAAATGGCCTTTCCTGGCTTCCTGGGATTGCAGATTCAAATCAAATACCACAAAAAAAACCCCAAAACAAACTGACGAAAAGTACGAGTTTGGCTTTCATTCCCATTCTCAGAAAAAGTGAGATCAGGGAGTAGGTAAGTCTTTCAAGCACCTTTAAAACAATTGCCTATACCGTGTGTTTGACCTTCTTACTGCCATTTCCACGGAAACAAAGCAGAAAGAAATGCAGTAGAATGGGACAGAGGACAGTTACACAAGTGTATGTAATAGTTCTCACTAATAGACTCCAGTTTCAAGGTTGGGTGCATTTTAAGCAGGGAAGTTTAAAATCTGATTTCTGAAAGTTGTTCTCTCCTCAGTACAAATGTTTACCAGCTAGTCAAATCTTCTCTTTCTTAAAGGTCATATCACAAAAAACTTTATTGCATTGATTGATAGGTCTCTTCAGCTTGGTTGTTGATTGCATCAAACTTTGCCTTGTAGTCCTATGAAATAGATGTATAAGAACAGGTACACATGAACACCAAAGCGTTAAAACAAGGCTCAGACACATTGGAAGTAAGTTTGTCTGTCTATTTGTCTATCCATCCACCTTTGAATTACCTGTGCACTCCTGTGTTTCCAGTGGGCCAAGCACGTTGCACAGATTTCATATGTCAGCTGCCACGCGGTTCTCTTTGCTTTCTGGGGTGACACAAGCGTTGTAATGAATTACATTATTCATTCTGGACAGTACCACATATTAATGGGAACACAACAACATTTTTGCTCCGGGTATTTGTTTTATTTGCCTTCATTGAAAATTTGTATGTGCATCAACATGTCCATGGGAGGCGGCAGGGTTGGGATGTAGGCTTCTGGAGCAGAAGGCTCCCAACTTCCTCCTTTCTTTGGCAGAGAGATGAGACAAAGTGGCGACGATGGGTTCACACACACTTGTTTATTTTGTGTCACTGACAGAAGTGATGACAGAAAATTCCAGAGCAATCTGTAATATACAGCTGGAACACTTTAAATGGATCAAACTGACATTTGGGAAAAAGGAAGGAAAAGGTTTCCAGAGCTTTCTGCTGTCATCCTGGCATGGAGGTGGTCCTGCATGTGCATGAGGGGACCCTTCTGCATGGACTGACTGTTGCAGAGGTCTGTCTGTGCTCAGAAGTTTGTCTGTGGGCATCATTTTGCGGGATAAATCCGTCAGGAAACTTCCAATGACACCCTCCTAAACAAGGTGTATCCTCCAGGAAAGCATCCTGTCTTATAGAGGAGGAAGAGAGGGATGCTGACTGTCAGGACTTTACCCAGTTAAACAGACCTCAGTCTCAGGAAAGACTCTTTGAGCAAGAGGCCTGTGTGGCCTTAAACAAAAATTTTTATAAGATGCGGTACTTCTTCATTACAGCTGCTTCAGAGCTACTTCAGGCTCTGCTCTGCCCTTACTATGGACCATTCAGTCAGAAAATAGGGAAAAAAATGCCAGGTACTGAAGACTCTTGTTAAAATACCAGAAGGAGCTTAGAAAAGGTGACTGAGGGATTTCAATGTGCAAAGGGGAGTCAGTGAGGACAAGAGAGGGGGAGATACTCTCAGAGAAAGAAGAGCCATCTAAAGGAGTCCTGCTGGCAGGAGGAGGAGGGAACAGGTCATAGAGTATAATCAGTCTTGCAACGATGGGGAAAATGCAAATAAAGAGTAAATGAGGGGGAATTGTGCTCTGCTTATGGATATTCTGGAAGCAGACAAATAGGCTGACTTAATTGGATAAGTTATTAACCGTGAATTATTCATTCCACCTGGATGATTAGCAAGTCTGTTTATTCTTGTAGCCCATTTTGTATTTCTTCACAGATCTCACAAGTAAATGCAGAACTGGTTACTTAGGTAAGACATTTTGATAAAGGAACAAGGTAAACTAGTCAACTTGCTTACAATGGCTTCCTGCCCAAGGGCACTTGACACAGACTACATTACACAAAGAAATAATTCAGATGTGATTCTGAAACAACCACATGACTCACACTGAACGTTTATTAGAAACCTTGTTAATTGTTTACATGTGCAATTAAAAAGTCTGTACCTCATTTTGGCATGAACAGAGCCGGTTCAATTCTCCTTGAACTTAACTCAGAAGAGTCTTGAGTTTACACCAAGTATAGCAGATGTACCTTTATCTGCAGAGCTAAGATGCTTTGGTCAGGTTGAACTGAACTGCAGAGGGCTGTTAAGTGGTGGTGTCCTTCCACTCCAGCAAAGGAGAGCAGGAACTGCCTTACTCACTGGCTAATTTATTTATTTTCAGATATTGCATGGAAAGAGAATTGTTGTCCTGGGAGAGCCCTACCTTTCTGGTGCTAGGGAACAGTCAGGGCAAGTTTGGTCAGAAAAAAAACAACAGCACTAAAATTCAGCTCTTCTTTGAACTGTTTGGGAAATCTTTGCTTTTGCCCATCTAATTTTTCAGTAAAGTGAGATGACAGCAATTCTTACAGAACTTTTGCCTGTAAGTCAGGTCATTCAGAGCAGTTTGCTTCTTCTGAGAGAGGAAAGGCAAAATTCTGGTCTTGGTCTGATCATCATGGTCCATCTGCCTGGGGTTTGCTGGACCTGCCTGTACCTCTGTGAGGGCACAACTCACCCAGAAACACATCTTAAGATCCAGATTGTTCTTGATTGTTCTCCAAGATCCAGATTGTTCTCCGTCTGCTCTACATGGTCTTGCAGCCTGCATATCTCATGTTAGTCCTCCCTCCATTATCATAGCATGCTCCAGATGTGCTTTCTTTTTTCCTGTAGTACATGTAGAATGGCTCCTCCACTGTGTGGGTCTCATTGTCATCAGTGACAGGATTTTTAAGTTGCTTAGCAGAATATCTGGGGTCTGGCATCAAAGATTCTCCTCGTATAAGAGATAAGGGTGGATGAGCTATCCTGATGATAGCTTGTCTGCTTCCCAGCCTCCTCACTGCTTGCTCTCCACCCATCTTCCTGTTAAGCACCTCTTTGTTTTGTAAACCAACAGTTCTTTCAAAGTTACTTTTCCCCCAGCTGCCTTAGGAGAAAGGTGCAGGGGTCCAGGCACTGCAGGGAGACAGGCTGATGTCCACCCTCAGGAGCTCACTTACCCCTTAGTCTTGCTTAATGCTTGCTTTCTCATCTGGACGGTGATGCCTCTTTAAGGGGAACATGGACTTCTTTGCTGTGCACAGCTCAGAGCCAGTCCTGCAGGGAAGGAGTGTCCTGCAGTGCATCCTATGCCCCACAGTGAGGCTGCTCTTGGCCCACTAGGTCACCCCACATTCATGTCTTATGCATGGCTTTGGCATCCAGAGACAGGCCCCTTTCTTAGAAGATTCTCAAACCTGAGCTCTGACTTTCTTCCGTGACCTGAAATCACTACACTAAAATGGCAAAGGTGGCATGAAGTGGAGTGAGGTACGGTAAATCTGAAGGTATTTTTGGCTGACTCTTTTTCGGAAGATGTGTGGCTTGTTTACCAGAAATCCTTTGGGTCTTTTGAGGAGGCAGTTATCCACTATCAGAGACAGTCCTCCTCATCTCTGGATTTCAGGACCTGATTTTAGAACTGTCTCTCTGTCACACAGAGGAGCTCAGTTCTGACTCTGCCATACTGCAGTCCCTCCAGATTACTGTGGTGCAGGTATTGCTGGGACATGACACCAGTGATGCCCCAATTATGCCCTGGTCAGCTATCAATCAGACATGAGGAAGCATACAGGTGTGGGCCATCCGTCTCCATAAAGAGATATAACTGCAGCCTTCTTGCTTTGCCTTTTCTGCTCATGAGATTGGGAGTGTAACCTTGGAAATGTACTTCAATTTTGCAAATATTACCTTTTGCTTCCAAACATTCTTCAGGAATCTTATCAGCAATGCTGAACGGTTTTTGCATTGAGCTAAATTGCCAAAATAGCTATTTAGTTGGGTTGTGACTCAAAAGATCTGGCGTCTGTTCAGTGCTCTGCTACCAAGTTCATCTGTGGCCATAAGCAGATCCCTTCTTCTGGCTGTAATGCAGAGGGGTGAACGAACAGCGAAGTGAGGGGATTTAATTAGCTAATGTTTTGCTTGTTCAGATGCAGAAATTATCATGGCCCCATAACATGTCAAGAAGGAAGGCAGTGAGTGAAAAGCACCGATAAGGTCTGCACAGCATCAGCATAGCACCCAAGAGCACAGAAAAGGAAGAAACAAGCTTCTAGAAAGTTCCAGCCAGTCCTGCAGCTACCTGGAGCCCCTGGAAATGTTTTAGCATTTATCAAGTGAGAGTATTTATCAGGCTAATATTTGAGTTTATACAAAAAAAGGAAACGTGTTTGTATGTGTTTATACACATAGTTGTACAGTTATATAGTTGTAATTATAAACATAGGTTACAGTTGCATAGATCATTTAAAGTTATATAGGTTTTATATCTATCTCTACACATACATAACTAGAAAATCACACACACTTGCATGTTATTTTTTTTCTGGTTTAAAGAAAGAGTGAAGAACACTCCCAATATGATGAGGGTTTCTGCTGAAAAAAAACAACCAACAAACACAAAATCAGCTCAAGTCTGTTTCTCTGCTCTTCTAAATGTGGTAGAAATCAACCAATCTATTCAAAAGATATTGGGATATTGGGGAGACAGCAGTTCAAAACCAGTCTTCATTACCTTAGAAAACCAGACCAAAAATCAAGCTTAGCATTTGGTAAGATTTCTAGCCCTCATACTTTACTACTTGAATAAGCAGAAATAATTATTTTCAAATGTCCTCACAGAAAAAACGTTTTATCAATTTGTTTGATATGGCGGGTTGGTGGAGGATAGACCCAGACTCTTTTCAGTGGTTCCCAGTGACAGGATGAGGGGCAACCGGCACAAGCTGGAACACAGGAAGCTCCATTCAAATAGGAGCAAATGCTTCTTTATGGTGAGGGTGGCAGAGCCCTGGAACAGGCTGCCCAGGGAGGGTGTGGAGTCCCCTTCTCCGGAGATCTTCAAGACCCACCTGGATTCAGTCTTGAGTGATGTGCTCTGGGCAATCCTGCTTTAGCAGAGGAGTTGGACTAGATGATCTCTAGAGGTCCCTTCCAGCTCTGACAATTCTGTGATTCCATGATTCTGTGATTTACCTATCACACTCTAATTTCAGTGGATTGTTTAGACTTGCATCCCATTTTCTGCCCCATTCCTTTTTCCTGTTAAAAACAACTTATGAAAGAGCAAGGCAAAAGTCTGCATAGCCTCAGGCTCAGGCTACTGATACCTCGAGTCAGTTCCTCCCTACTTAGCAGCTTTATCTTGGTCTACAAGTAATTTTTAAATTAGGGTTGTCCGCCTAGTTGACCGGTGACTGTACCCATCCTGTGAGCTGATTATGTCCAGCTCCCAACTGACTTCAGGTGTTGATGCATGCCTGTCTCCTGAGTCCCTCAGCTCAGCTGTTCTTCCATCTATACTTGTGTCTTCAGTCCCTGGGCCATTGTTACATCTAACTGACTGGCCCATAGCATGGCCCCAAAATTGACATCGCAGTTTTGGAAAGATTGACTGACACAGGACTCAGTTTTAAACGAACAACTCCTCAGTTCTCCTTCTGCCAATACACACAAAGGCCCTTGTTCCTTTCTTCCCATTGCACCAAAGGTCCACCAAAGAGTACTACAGAGCTTGGGCACACGGAGAAACATCAAGAGAGATTTGGAAACCATGAAGAAAGTGAGAAAAGGCCAACATCACCAACTGCTTATATTATCTACTGTTTAGTTATGACCCAGAGTGTTTATTTCTTTTCATTAACTCTAATTACAGAAGTATTTTGCATTAACATCTACACGGGGTATGACGTTGCTTGTTCTGAAGAGGAATGTGGACACATCACTTGTTGTCACTCAGAAAACTTCTCCAATGTCTTGCTCGTACTATCTGTGTAAGGAATTAGAGCTGTTCCCTCAGCTCTCCAACCCCAGACTGCTAACAAAACCTGTCTGAGTATTTTCAGTGCTGGCTGTAGGGCTGACAGCATTTTCTGGGAACATTCTCACTAAAGAGAGCTCCAGTAGTGTCTCCTCCACTTTATAGAAGATTTTATGGACAGGACTCCCAAATGTGGCCAAAGACACAGGATTGAATTCCTACAGAGAGACTGCTTGTTCTCCTGAGCATTATCCTGCTGGGGACTCCAGCCTGACTCCAGGAATATTACCGAAAATTGAAGGAATTCAGCACCACCTATGTAGGGTTTGACCCAAATGAAGTCTTCACTGCCTTTGGGTGGGGCAGTTAATTTTGGGTGCTTTCAGGACATGAAAGACACCCTCTAAATAGACTCTTAGAGAGGATGCAACCAGGAAATCTGGTAAATATTTTGCTGGAGAATAATTTTATAATTTCAAATAGCCTCCCAAAAGTTTAAATATTCATCAAACTATTTTTTCTCAGAATCCATCACTTTTGTATAACATTTTTTGGGTGATCAAGAGTGAAGAGTACTTATGGACATTTTTGACATGTTGCCATTTCTTGAGATATCTGACCCAAGGGAATCAGTGAGAAAAGTTCCTGTAAGTCCCACCCAGACGTGAGTTCCCTTCCGTTTCTCTCTCCACTCCACCTCTGTGTCCCCAGTTATCAAATGTATTTAATCTTCCAGGGTTTCTTACTCAGCAGCCACATTTCCAGGAACAGGAGAAGTCTCTGCAGCCTCCTGACCATTTACTAATCCCTGTGTGCTGGCACTGCCTATATTCTAGGAGGTTGCTTACATGCTGAGCAGGCATTGGCTTTTGGTTGCATCTATATCATGTTGTAGCAGCCTTTATGCTCCTTGCCCTGACTGTTTCTCTCCTCTCCTACCTCAACTCCAGTCAACACTAATGGCATAAAACATAGCAGTTACAAATATTTACATAAAAGCACAATCTATTGTGGAGTGGTATGGCCACTGGAAAGCCCATATTTCTCTAGTTCTTTCTACTTTTTAAATTACTTTTGTAAGCTTATAGGGACCAAGATGGCTTTTGCCTTCTGATTTTGCATCTCGTTAATCACGGTGGACTGTGCAATAGCAACATAATGAGTTATAGCCAGATGGCAATGGTTTCAGACATAGTAGGACACAAGGAAGTTAAACTGTGCCAGTTTGAAATAAGCATCATGTTTTTTGAAGCTTACTGGTAGTTTCTTATCCAAGTCATTAATTGATCCGAACCACCAGAATAAAATAATGATCATATTTTGTGCATCTCTCAGTGCTTCAGTAGGTGTCCTGTCAATTGCAGAGAATAAAGTTTAGCTTGAGGGTGTTATAACCTATTAACCCGTCATCATGCAGTCTGGATGAAGGTAAGACATCCGTGTAACACTCCATGTTTGAGAGAAATTCTTTCTCCCATTTCTCGCGTTT
>VXAK01024504.1:21892-40377 GCA_013399435.1 Arenaria interpres | reverse complement strand
TTTTTTTAATCCAGTCACAAGGGGAAAAGCAAACAAGGATATGTTTGCATCTATTCTATGCTGTGAATTGCTTGACCACAATCTTGTTTCTCCTTTGTACAAGAAACCAGCTGCTCAGATGCTGCTTGTGAGCAAACATAAAGTTAGGAAAAAAACCCAGTGAGTGCCAGATTCAGTTATGGCCTCTCCCATTATGTTCTGACAGAGTTAGAGTACGGTTCAGTCTCCCTCTTCTTTAGCTAGGAGTCCTATGAGAGAAAAATTCACCAAGGAAAATATTTTTTTAAATTCTGAATGTTATTAGATGGACTTAGGTCCATGATTTTTCAAGAAATCAAGAATATCAGATCACTTTATATTGACAGAGTATGAGGAAGGAGAAGTAAGCATAGTTTAACTTAATGAGACATCTTGAACGATCTCAGTCACTGGGTGGAATAACACTCAATGGGATCAGCATACTGTTGAAGGCAACCTTAGCCTAAATACGCCCTCCCTGCTGCTGTAATCTGTGTTGGTTGGCCACAGATTCTTCAAAGCAGATGAAACACTGTTCTCTCCTGAACTTCACGTTTATTAAAAGATTTCATCTTCTCCTGTGTAATGTTTGCATCACAACACAAATCATCAGCTTGCTTTGACCCTGACACCATTTTATAGGCTTAATAATAATAAATCTATGTCCTGAAATAGTTTCTGCAGATTACAGCAATCAATCAAAATTCAGGGAGCCTTAAACCATTAATGTCATCGGCAATGATCCAGCACCCTGGGAATCCATCTAAATCAGCCATTATTACTGAAAATGCTTCTTAAGAGCCTTAAGATAAAGGTAGTATTTGGGAGCATAAATTGCAGTTCTATTTTTATCAGCCATTGAGGGATGATTTTCATAGTGATTTTTTGTATCTGTTTTGAACAAGACAAAGCCAGAACAATTCTTTCCTTTTCCTCATGCAGCTGTTTTGGTTATTGCGACAGAAAAATAGAAACCAATACATAGCAGATTGCTTTACTAGAACAAAACTGAAGTATTTTTCATGTAAAGAAGTCTCTTGATTTTTTGAAGGAAAAGGAAAAAGCTGTCATCACCAGTCCTCGGTGCACTTTATGTTGAAATATGTCTGGTTCAAGGCAATGCTCCGAAGAGAAGCTGTGCCCATTTATTCGGCTACAGCTATCTACAGGTTTGGTAATTTCACACTCTGGAATTTTGTGATGTGGAGAAACAATGCAAGACTTACGGACAAAGCAATCCCTTCATTGAGAGATAGACCTACAGCTCTTTGTCGTGGGATTTTCTGTAGCTGTCTATTAACAGAGTGTCTGAAAGCCTATCACGTAAAATCAATGACAACAGTGAAATGTTGCAGAACTCAGATACTTTTTTTTTTGGTGGGTAAGAATCTGTTCGTTTTCTGGTTTGTATGTAGATTTTTAAAATTAGTTTTCATTTACCTGGTTTAATTGCATTTGTATGTGATTTTTTAACTTTCTTTTGTGCTTGGCCGGTCGGGTTGAAGGATGTTAGTGAAATAGAAGGGCCGCATGCTTTTGGGTAGGATCTTTGGAAAGTGTCTAAACTATGTCCTGCTGATCATCATGCCTAATGTGGTCTGACGGCTTGTTCCCACGCAGCTGTGAGCACACAACACATCTCCAACACATCAAGCCAGGCTCTGTGGTCAACGTTTTCCTGAGAACAGTTATCATGTTAAAAAGACCAGAGCTCCATCACTAGTGGGAATGGATTCAAGAGGCCATTGAAGACTAGGCCCGACCTCACAGATTTGCTAGAAACCAGCTGGTCCCCCAGCAGCCTAAACCTAATGGACAGTGATAAGGCAGTCCAGCAGTCTTGGTCTTCAGCAATCAGTATCTCAGCAGAGATCCAGCCAGATTGCTATAAAACTTGTCAGCAAACTCAAAGTCAGAGGGAAAATGTTTAAGTCATGTTGCTACAGATAGGAATGTAAATCAGCTAATCAGACTGTCCCTATCACAAGGCATCTCTGAAAAGGGGAACAACCTTTCCTTTCCAATGGCCTAATTTATCCACAGGTACAGCTACTGTTCCGTTGTTCATGCCTTGATTTTCCCCCAAAATAGAGAAAACATGAACTGCATAGGTGATTTTGAATCTTAATACCTGAAAAAGAAATGAAAAGAACACAGACAAAAGTGTCTCTCAAAAAGCTGTGTTGTGTGAGAGTCACTGAAAAGCAGGTTAAATTTTGATCTAATTCAAAGGGTTCTAATTCAAAATCTGTCTACAGACAGATTTTTAGCCTTCCTTTTCACACAGAAAAGTGGGATATGTTGGAGAACAATTTTCTGGTTTCCTACTTGTGAGGAGCACTCTAGTCTCACTTGGTGGCTCCCTGTTTTTGCAAGTGTTATAATTCCCTGATAAGAGATTAGCTGCTGCTCTGCACTTGAAATATGACATTGGCATTGTTGTCTGATAATGGTTCAAACCAGGCTTCAGGCGTCTAGGGAAAAACGTTTCCACAGATGACTCATTGCCAGCAAGAAACCTCTAAACTTTGCTCCCCATCACCACAGAGGTCTATGAAATTCTAGTCCCATAAGAAGCACACCAAGTTCTTTTACTTGAAGCTGGATTGTAGCTTGTGGATTCTAAGCAGTTGACAGGTGTAAGGGGAAAACAAACAGGTATTGTTCTTTCTCATCTGTTCTATGAGTTAATGGAAGAATAATCTATGAAAATCATAACCTAAGGAGCGTGCAGCTAAATCACCTTCTCTTGTTCTCCCCTTAACCTTGTATTTTCTAAAATGATACACTTGACCTTTTAAGTCTTTTAAATTTGATAGCAGTATCTTTCAAAAGCAGACAGGAAATTGTGACCTCGCCAATGTCAAATAATTTTATCTACCATTAGATGCCAGTCCTCATTTAACTGATTTGCATTCTGCACTGCAGCTCTCCCTGAGCTAGGTAGCTGTTAATGGGGCCTGCTGCTGTGGTTGGTGATGCAATGAGCTATAAAGGCAACCTTTTATTTTAGCTTTTACTATGCAAGTAAAACCAGTTACTGTAAAAGCTGTTTGGGAAAATGGGTGACGAAGCCCATCAATTGAATAATGCAGCCCATTCTCTGTCTGAAACTTTGTGACAGGAATTGCAGTTAAAGACTGAGGGTGGGGACCAAAAAAGCCCCAAGGCCAAAACTTTGGAGGTGGATTAATGGAGTAGGAGAACAAGCAACAAAGTTTTTATTAGGTTATTTCTGAGAAAAATTTCCCAGATGTACTGAACAAGGCACATGGCTGAAGAGGAAAAGCACCCATGTTTTTTCTTGGGATTCATGAAATTCCCTAGTGTCATGGTTTTGAGGCTGGTCTAGGCTCTGTCTCATAGCTGCTACCCACATGGCAGGCAAGACAAACACAGATTTCTCTGAGTTCTTCCTCTTTTGCACCTCTGTGTGTTCACACCTGTCCAGCTGCACGGGATTGCTGCTACAGCTCTAACAAATGGTTGTGAGATCAGTGTAGGGTGGTGGTAAGGTGTAGGAATGAGCCATAACATACCTCCAGACAATGATGAAACCCATGGAACTGAGTAGTAACAGAGATAATGACCTAATCCTCAATGGAGGATAAAACCAGCTTCTTTCTGAGTTGCATTTTATCTTCAGCAGAACAAGCAAAGGTTAATGAAATACCTATGTTCTCCAAACAGGCTTGGAAAGATTTAAATCCCTGGAAGCTCTTGGGAAGAACATTTGGACTCTAAACAGCTAACTCTTGACACAGTATCCGTGCTCTCAAAGGAATCTTATCTTATCTGAGAGAAGTGCTAATTTGCACTGAGTTGTATTTCTATGCAATGTAAACAGGAAGTGAGTATTTCAGAACTGGGACGTCTGGTGTGCGTGGACTCCCTGTACCTAAGAACACTTAGTCTTTCGCTTAGCTTTTGACCTTCCAGTTCTGACTGTCTGGTTCTGGAAATCTGAGGGGTTTGATCTGTGAACTCTCATCCTTCACCTGAACTGCAAATCGAGCCATTGGTATCAGCACAGCAAGGGAGAAAAGACCAGCAGATTCACTCGCTCGCATAATATGCTGCATGGCATAGACCGTCTTTTTGGCACCTAGCTCCATCCCAGAGATTTCTAACTCTCTCTTGGTTCTTTTGAGGAGCAGCCCAGATTCTGTCATGTTGCACTCTGGTGAAAGTACATAAAGGAGATTTGTTGTATCAGTGACAATGTGTATACTACAGTACATAAATTAGATCATAATCTTACAAATCTGCATCTGATTTTTACAAATGCTTACATGCATTCAATACAGAATTCACTGCATTTAGTTAACCATAAGCATAAAGTGTATCTAAGAGCTGAACCATAATTACTGAATGTATTCCATCCTCTTCTACATTTCTTCCAATTTATACCATAAAGAAGAAATCAGTGAAATGCTTGTAATAGTGCCACCTTTCTGAACATTAATGAAGCCAAATTAGTATAGAAATACCTGGCTTAAAGGTCTATATGTCTTGCTAAATAAATCAAACATGATCTTTCTGAGTTTGTATTAGTTTAATCTCATCAGATTTCAGTTTCCTAATTTCCAAGTTCCACACCCAGAAGATTCAAAATTGTTTTGCTGGTCCAAGCAGCTCTGGGGGGGGTCCCAGTTCTGCTGGTCCCATCACCATTGAGAAGCTATGCCGTAAGGCAACCCTCCCCTCCAAGTGCACAGCACAGCCCTATGTCTAGTGAAGGTTAAGAAGCTCCTCAGGAACATTACGTACCCTCTGCAGGAGCTGATAGAGATGTGAGATCTCAAGGGACCTGAAATAAATAGTATGGTTCAGAAATGGCACTGGAATAACCAACTATTATTCCTACTTATAGGCACTAGGCCCTTCAGATCTGCTACAGCTGCAAGATAAAGCAATATAGCCTACAAGTTGGTGGGGTGTGTTGAAGGGAATAATTGGAAAGTGGGCAAAAAGATAAGCATTCTCATACAAAATTGTACATAGAAAAATTCTTCAAAACTTGTGGAGGCATTTCTGCTCCTAATCTGAAAACCTGAATCTTTTTCTCTGTGAGGTGGTTCTCGCAATACCTGGCTCAATCCTTCTGCGTATTTCCTCACTGGATGAGGACTGGAGAGAAAAAGCAGTAGGTGAAGGCAGGCTGACGACTTGGGAGAGAGCAGTACTTACACTATTGGTTTTATTGGAAGGATAACTTAAGGACTTAATGCTTACTGCTTATGAGGCTATTTCTGAAGCTAAAGATGGAGGGAAGGATTACTATTTTAATTATCATTCTGCTGAACATCTGAAAGGGGCATTTAATGATCACCAAACTGTCCATGAGGAAGTGTTAGTTTTCCCTGGATTTTCAGGAGATTAGGCAGGCTATCTGGTGTCTGATGCTCCCCAGATCCAAGAGCGGGGAAATTAAGTACAGTAATGAACAGTAGGATTACAGTTCTTTCCCAGAAAAAAAATAAATAAGAACTTACATTAAAAATTGTTTAAAGTATCTCTCAGTCTTTCATTTCTGTGTAGATATATGCTGCCATTCTCATGGGCTTGAGGTGGAGTCTGGATGTGAGAAGACAAAGATGAGAGTACAAAACAGTGTTGTCTGCACATGTTGTACATTTAGACTTGATATTGTGATGAGGATCAGTATACCCAAGGCCTAATGGGGCCTACAGAACAGATTGGCCACAATAGAGAAGCAACTTTTATCATCTCTTTTTTAATCTATATTATTCTAGATATAATGGGAAACAACCTCAAGGAGTTACAGCCCTGAAGTGTCTAATAAAATTTCTTAGTCACGGAATTTGACATGTGAAGTTTTTCCTTCTTCGAGATGAAATGTCCAGTGGAAACATTGTCGGTATTTTGGATGATGAATTCTGAGTGCTGTGAAGAAGCAGAGAGCTGATAACTATATGGTGGAGGGTTTCTGAAAACTAGTTGTGGTTTAGAGTTACGAATTGTACAGCAAACCTGTGCTTGGCCTGACATTGTGTGCAGATGTTAGCAGAGATGCAACAGAGAAATATATCCCATTCAGTGTTTCTTATTTTAGGGCTTGCCAAATGTCATGTAATTTCCAGTGGTGATTAATGGCTTTGAATCCCAGGAAGTCAAAAGGACAAGTTGGTCCTCAGCACCTCTCCTCTGTGCCAAACCTCATGAAGTTCAACAAGGTCAAGTGCAAGGTCCTGCACCCAGGTCTCAGCAATCCCAAGCAAAAATCGAGGTTGGGTGGAGAATGGATTGAGAGCAGCCCTGAAGAGAAGGACTTGTGGGTGTTGGTGGATTAGAAGCCCAACATGAGCTGGCAATGTGCACCTGCAGCCCAGAAAGCCAACCACATCCTGGGCTGCATCAAGCTAAGTGTGGCCAGCAGATGGAGGGAGGTGATTCTACCCCTCTACTCTGCTCTGGTGACACCCCACCTGGAGTACTGTGTCCAGCTCTGGGGCCCTCAGCACAAGAAAGACATGGGCCCGCTGGAACGGGTCCACAAAAATGATCAGAGGGCTGGAGCACCTCTACTATGAAGACAGGCTGACAGAGTTGGGCTTGTTCAGCCTGGAGAAGAGAAGGCTCTGGGGAGACCTTATAGCAGCCTTCCAGTACCTAAACAGGGACTACAGGAGAGACGAGGAGGGAGTGTAGCCATAGGACAAGGGGTAATGGTTTTAAACTGAAAGAGGGGAGATTTAGATTAGATGTTAGGAAGAAATTCTTTACTATAAGGGTGGTGAGACACTGGAACAACTGGAACAGGTTGCCCAGAGAAGTTGTGGATGCCCCATCCCTGGAGGTGTTCAAGGCCAGGCTGGATGGGGCTTTGAGTAACCTGGTCTAGTGGGAGGTGTCCCTGCCCATGGCAGGGGCATTGGAATTCAACAATCTTTAAGGTTGCTTCCAACTCAGACCGTTCTATGATTCTATGATTTTATGATTGAGCCAACGGGCTCATTGAAATCAGGTCCCAGAGCAGTGCAGGTAGAGAAAGCGGATATCTGCTGGTGGGCTGAAAGGTCCGTAATCCCCTGATTAACATCAGTCCAGACAGGCTCAGATGAAGTCCTGGGATAATGCAGTAGTTTGGCTTTGTGTAACAAAGAGCTGGACTTGGCTGGACAAAGAGTGACTGTTTGAAGTACCATGGTGGTCCTATGCATATCTGCCACAAAACATCAGTTTTCCATGCTTTCCTGCACTGCAGCACTACAAAATGTGTTGTGCTTCACTGGCTATGTGAGGATATGGTTGAGTTTGGGACTAGAAATCCCACTGGGGAGAGCTTTAGTACCACGCCTCTACCACAGCTATGACAACATTCACAACCATTCAGGATTTTGCCCGAATATTTTGTTGGGCAGAAAAAACAATCCTCAGCATAAGACTATCCTTTCATGTTGAACTCTGTTCCTGCTTCCCCAGAGATCCTGTCTCAGTAGGATAAAACCCATCATTTTTCACTCATGTTAGCTCAAGCAATTCAAGTTATGTAGTTCAAAGACTGTTAGGCTGCAGGCTAGTATGCTCAAACACTTGGTAGCTGTCCATATTTGGCCTGGGGGGCAGTCTAGGCTAGAATGCACTGAGTAATACACCTTCAAACTTTGCTCTATGCTTAACATAGTACCAATAAAAAAAAGGAAACCATGTGGGTATAATTGGATTTCAAAGAGACACATCCATTACTGATAGGTATGGAGATAGTTACATACGTAGCTTCACTATCTAACTTCTCTAGCTGGTTTCTAGTGGAATTCACAATAGTGAAATGAAAACCCACACAAAAGGTGCTGAATATTAGAGAGATACCAAAATTTTTGCAAATTGCAGCTATGTACTATTCTGGGCTTTTCAATCATCTTAAGTTAACTTTTTTGAACCTTCTTTTCTCTTAAAGAAGGATCAAAGACACATGATCAAAGATACCTTTTCGATATGCCTGAGTTGTGGTGAATGAGACTCACCTGTCTGAACCGTCAAGCTAAATAATAGTTCTGTTCTACTTGAATAAGGAAATACATTCTCCCTTTGTTCCTAATGCACATGGCAGCTCGATACGTGTTCATTTGTGCCGGGTTTGGCTTCCTGGCTGCTGATTTCAAACCCAAACTGAGAACCAAGCCTTAGATTTTCCAAGGATTTAGATTCAGTTCAAGAAAGAGATGAGGGCATTGTGGGTCACTACGGATTCAGACCCAGGATATCTACACACACAGGTGAACTGGCTTATGGCTGCTGCTGCAAGCCCATCCCAAGCACCCAGCATGATATGGATTTTCTGCCTCCCAAAGCCTTCTGGCAGGTGATATTTGCTGTTGCGGTGGTTCAGTTTCTGTTTGAGGTAAACAGCAATGATAATACACTATTAAAACTACTAAAAAGGTTTGCTAGTCCACTCTGTAATAACGTCCAAAGTGTACAGAGCAGTTCGTAAGTCATGGCTTGCCAAGCACCCTCTCCTGTGAGAGAGACTCTTTTGCAGCAGCCCTTTGGGGTCTGTTACCTCTGCCCCACTCATTATGCTCATGATTGCATGACTTCCTCCTCCACATAGCCTCCATCACTGGCAAATCATCTTGAATGATTTATTTGAAAATCTAACCAAAAACCATCCAGAGCATTCTTCCAGTCTTTCCTATTACTCATAGCTTCAAAGTATCTAAGCAGTTTATTTTAAGCTACTCCTTCATCTAATTCCATGTCTCTAATCAAATTATCCTGCTGTTAGCTGTTCTCTCAGTAATCCTCAAAAAATTGTTTCTCAGCTAAGCTGATTTCTAACAAAGTCTCCTCCACAAGCTCAATTCTGGGGCCGGAGCTCTTGGCCGCTCCACCCTGAGCTTTTAGAGTTCTGAATGTTTCCTCTTGGGGTTGTTTTGCCTCAACTTAGAGAAGACAAGGTGATGCCACCCTGCTGAGCAGCTCCCCAAGAAAAACCGGTTTCAGGTGACATCAAAGTCCATTTGCAACAGTCCTTGGCTTCCTCTTGTACTCCAGAAATCATTGAAAAGGTGTCAACTGAGCTGACATAGCCCGCCAGCTGTGATGGAGTTTTTTTGCCACATCAGCAGCAGACAACAGTTTTCTTCTCTCATGAAAGTAAATGAAATACAAACAACATTACTGTTGTTTGGTGAAAGAAAACCCAAGGGGAAGGGAGACCAGTCTTCTTCTCACTAGAATGGCTAATTGCTAATAAGCTTCTGTCTCTGGGTCAGTTTAAGAACAAAAAAGCATCTTTTTCACGATGTAGTGGAGTACTCTCAACCTGATGCTAATAGGTACTTGGAACAAGACCTTTTCAAGTGAGATCTCTTGTTAGTGCTGTTAAAGTAGATAAATAGTATCTATTAGGGTATATAAATAATTAAATGGATGCCAGAGGAGGATCTTGAACCTTGTTCTCCTATATCCCCTGATGAGAGATCTAGCCACTGGGCCACCATAACCCTCCTAATTATGCTTTCTCTGGGCCTGTGAATGTGTAATTATGTCTGTAGAGAAGAATAATGCCCACAAAAGAGGTTGGTATTGATGGAGTCTGGTAGTGGTATTGGTTTGCTGAACTTACTGTGTGGTTACAATATCACACTGCTTTTTCAGAAGTGCTATGTCCTGGGTTATTTCTCCCAAAAACTACAAGTGGATGCTTGGCAGTTATAGAGCATGCGGAAATCTCCTCCATTAACTTTCAGAGGTCTTTTTTTTTTTGTGTGTATGTCTAAATATTCACTTTTCATTTTGTATGTATTGAGTGTTCTCTCATGCCTTTCTTCCATGCCGCAAAGAAGCTTGTGGCAGAAAGCTAAGAGATAAGGCTTTGCTGAAACAGGGAAAAAGAAGAAATGTGACCAATTGCAATGACAGGCTTGCATCGGGTAATTTAGTACGCGCTCCAATGAATTCCTGCTTGCCTAATATACTGTATTTGTCAATGTAGTAGTCAGATGGCCACAGGAAGAGACAAAGCAAAAAGAAAAAGAATTTGAGGAGGGGAAAACCCAACCATATCCCATGGAGGGATGAATACTTTTTTTGGTACATGAATATTTTAGGTGAACTGTGTCCACCTCTCCCCAGAGCCATCTAGATCGAAGTGACAAGCTGATGAGAGTCACCAGCGGGGGTTCTGTGAGCAGCTTGATCTGATAGACAAAAATCTTTTGCACAGTTGCCTGGCAATTAACTCCTATTCTTACACAATGCCAAAAATTAAGTAAAATGGCTGCAAGGCTACTGAGTGAAACTGAGGAATCAAAGAATAGGACAAAGTTTTTCAGACTCATGTTACATATGACATATGTATATACGACAGAGCTTCATCTAGTGCCTGGTATGAACTACATATGTTTCTTCATTTACCAATAAATAGAAGGAATTGGGATATTTGCTTTGAAAATTATTCAGAATTATATAGTTTGCTAGCAGTGTGACTCTACCTAAAAAGCTGAAGGGAAAATTTGGTTTGTCACTGCCTTCATCTGAAAGACAGGTTTTTTTGTTTTGGTTTGGTGTTTTTGTATTTGCAGTGTTTGGAAATAGAAAGAGATTCTACTAGTACTTGTTCAAGTAATGGAGAATGACAAAATAGACAAATGGCAGGAGGGAATACAAATTTAGGAATGCATCAGATGGAAATGCAACGACTGACCTATGGTAATTCAGGGATGAATGGGCTGAATCTGGCATGATCTAGGGCTTTTGTTTTCCCTCTTTCCTCTCCAAGAAAGAACTTCCTCTTATGGCTAATTACTGGATAGTAAGGAAAAAAATCCTATTTTTTCTATCCTTTTTGGGGACAATTTTCCAGAATGGAAAGGAGGAGGAAGCCCTATTTGAATGACTGGAAATTAGAAGGGCTAAATGATCAGGAAAATGTTTCTAACAAAGTGAACGTGATTTTCATGCAATATGAGTTCTGAATATACAGGCAGGCAATTACCCAATCTATTATAGGCCACTGCATACTGGATGGCAGCTACTGAACTCTTGGCTTCAACATGTTTGGATAGAGCAGTACCTTAATTCTTCTTCCCCTTTCTGTTAATGGGAAGAACAGCAGCTGGGAGGAACATTTGCTGTTGGGCAGAGTGTAGATTGCATTAAGGATCAAACATTTAAGCAGAACATTTTAACAGGGATGCAGAACCCATTTAGATTTCAGCTGTGAACATGTTCAATCTTGTTTAAAACTGAGCCTCTTAGAATGCCTCTGCAAAAGCTGAGAAATACTAGAAATTAAGCTTGCATTTACCTTTGAAGAAAAAGGTCATAAGGATACAGTAAATATATCCCCTTATTTGTTGATCTTGACAAATACTTGGTGTAATTTTAGTATGTGTAGCTATGGTACTGTACACCCCAGAGTCTGAAAGTGAATCTCACATCCTCTTGTGGAGATGGAGATCTGACAGGTTTTTACAAAACTTTTATTAGATCAATTATGAGCTTCTGGAGAATTAAAAAAAAAAATAGTTAAAAAAAGAAAGTAACATTGGAGAGACACAGGTTTGAATCAAAATTCTGAAAAAAAAAAAGCCAAAGGAGAACAACACCCCACATTTTTGAAAGTAAAAGTTTAAATTAGTATGTGGAGCTAAACATGGTAGCTGACGTTATAATGAGCCTAACCCACAAACTTTTAACAAATTTGGAATCCACGTCTGAATTATCACAATAACTTTTTTCAGATACTTGATTTGTCCCCATATAATAGCTTCCTTGATTTAATCATTGCTTCAGTTTTACCTGTATTGTAAGGATTTTACTGCCTAGCAGTTGTAGCAGCATTTTGTTCAGCAGTCCTGATGGATCTGATTGCCATGAACTTGTCTAATTGCTCTTCAGTGTTCAGTTTCCCAGGTCAAAGAATTTCACAGTTCACCTACACATTATTTATATTCATTTGTTTTAAATCAACCAGCTGTTAAGTTCGTTTGATGCTCTCCGACCTTGTGTTCTGAGGAGATGTAACTGCATTTTCTTTGTTTGCCAGTTGTCTGTCTTTCAGAAGTGGTTATACCTATCACACCTCCTCATCAGCCTCTTTTCCAAATTAAAGCACCCTAGTCTAGCTATCTCCTCTCACAGTGAAGATACTCCCCACCTTCAACCATCTTTGTTGTCCTACCTGGTACTTTAGCTAGTTTTTTTAATCTGCTTTCCCAGATGAAGGAGACCACAACCATACGAAGTCTAAGATCTCCACTACTTTTGAAAGAGCTCAGTTGCTTACTGATTTATGAACTTATCTTCTTTGGGTTGGGTACTGTATGAGAGCTTTCTCACAGATTCAGGTTTGATAAGGCAACAGACTGAGGTGTGAATTTCCGCTGCCAAGCTGAGAAAAAAAGGTAGGTATGGGACTTCTCACTGGTTGTGCTTATGGTGCAAGCTGGTGCTGCAGCAGTGACAATTACTGACTTGTCCTATCTGCCTGTCTACACACACACAAAACCCCCTGAGCAGCTTTATACATTGCACTTTTAGAAGAGGAAATGTACACCTCCCTTTGCTCTCACCACTAACGAAAAAACCACTTCCTCCCCACCTCCCCACTCCCAGCTATCTCCACAATAAAACAGAGACAGAAAAAGTTGAAGCTTCCTGATTCATGTGACCGCCACAAGAATACCTTTTCACCAGCCCCCGTGAATTTGCTCTAGTATCCACAGTTTGTCCCGTCCTGAAAGTGACAGCTGATGACCGAGTAAGCCAAGCATCTGATCAGACTGCCAATTTGCCCTCTCTCCTTCCTTGCCTCCCTTATTTTTTAGACTGAGAGGTGAACATGGAGAAGAACATTAAAAAAAAAAAGAAATCCCCCCTGTGGGAACAATATTTAAACAAAGTTTATAGCTCAGATTCAATGGACAAAGAGGTCAAAAGACTCGGGCACCCATAAGAATAGTCAATCTCTCTAACTGGGAAAGACAAGTTCTATTTTCCATGGCAAATATCATTCAGGTACACTGGGTGCACACAAGGAGAACAGGTTTCTATGACACTAGTACAAAAGCATTCCACGGGAGCTTGTGACAGCAAAATTAAATGAGACTGAAAATTTACACAAATACAATATCAGTGCTAGGTAAATTATTGAAAAAGGTGTCAAATAAGTCACCTATTGGCTATGATCACCATTTTGCTGGTTGAACAGCATTTGAACAGGTGTTCCTCCAATACTCTGCAAAAGGGATTATTTGAGTGGTGTTTTAATGTGGCTCTTCTACTGAACTTTCTTTAATGAGTACCCTTGGTGTAATTCTGTCACCCACTCAGGATTTTTGCACTTTGATACTGCTCCTATACAAAAGAATAAGAGAAAACTTTCTCCTTTATCAGCTGATGGATGTCTCCAAGACCAGGAGGCCTGCCCAGTGATTTCTGCTCAGCCACATTTAAAACTCTTGGTGAAGAAAGCAGAAACCTTTTAAAGACATTTTAGCTTAGGAAGTAGGCAGGGCTAATCACTTTAACAGTGAAAATAGTCACCTGAATGGCAAACAAATCTATTTATAGGGAATGAAGATAATTCGGGGGGGATTCTTGTGCTGGGGTTAGATGGAGTCAGTGAACCTAAAGAGGTTTTTGGTACACACAGCCCCGTCATGTGTTTGTCCATTTTTAGTTCACGTGAATTTGTGCCGTGATTTGACTAGTCTGGAGGGAAGGGGTTTGAAACAGAAGACCCAAGGATCTTTTCTGATTTAGAGCTTCCAATCAGTTAACAGTTATGCTGTGGTATGCTTTCAGAGCCATTAAACCTTCTAACACATTCATTGGCCTTTTTATTACTGCTGTGTTCAAATGTTCATGTTTCTGGTCCAAAAGGCTAGGCAGTATTGAGCTTTTCAGTAAAAATGAGCCAAACCAAAACTGAGGATCTTAAAGACCTTTGATTTCTGGGTGGATAAAGTACAGTTATGAAAACACCAATTCAGTCTGGTTTCTGTGTGACACTCAGATCTGGCCGGGTTTGGTTTCCTGCTCTGTTTTTAAGTTGTGTCTGTTCAAAGCAGAAGGTTTGTGATTTCTACAATTGCACGAGAGAGCTCCTCATGTGGAAAAACCTCCCAGGCTTTGGTCCTTTAGAATCCAAAGCCAGACTCACATTGCAGACCAATTAAGCCTTGAAATGTGAGCATTGATCTAAAAGTAGTTCTGATCTAGATGTCACTTCTTGAGCTGTAATACTCAGTGAAGAACCAAGAAATCAGTCTGCTTAGAGAAAAACACCTCCATCTTTTATAGCTATATGATTACCTGTATCAGCCTAAGCCTACTTAGTTTTCAAGAAGTTTGAGGCTTCATGCTGTATACATGGAGTAACCACTGAAGCAGGGATGTGAATTCAGTCTTACCTTGTCTCTGATGGCAGCCATAATGACTAGGCACTATAATCAGTTATCTTTATCCAAATAAATATTTTTATTTACATGGAGTTAAAAAAACAACAGTGGATTGAAGTTAACCCTCTTTGTCTAGTGGGAAGAGTATTCACGTAGGATGCCTCATCTCTGACTTCAGCCATGCTTACTGGAGACTTTCCTAGACATCACATATGATAAGTGACTATTGGCACGGTCTGCTGTCTGACAGACTATTTTTGATGAAAAACTGAGTCCTGCTTTTAATTTTGAACACTGAAAAAGTTCTGTGGAATGCATAGCCCTTGTGAGGGTTTCATATCAAACAAGTGGGGTTTTTTGAATGAGAATTGTCCCTGCAAAACTATTCTCGATCAACTCTAGTATGTACATGTTGAGTCTTACATTCCTAGTCTCTTTCAAGGTCCATGACTAGATTAATTTCTAGGAAAGGCTGGAGAATGATGACATCTTTTGCTTAGTGAACCGTTTATCTGACAAAAGGAACTTTCTTGGGCAATCTTAATAGAGGATGTGCAGTTCTGTATATGACACCACGGTGAAGATTCCTGTGAAAAAAATTCTTACCAAGATTTTAATAGCAATCCCTTTCCCTTCTGCTCTGCTCCCTTCCTCTGAAGATGGCTGGTTTGAGCCAGCATTACCCAGGACCTGTCACACACAGCTCGTCAGAAGACTGCATATGTACCCAAGTGACCTGCACTAAAGGAAGACAACTTGGGTCCAGCCTCCGGCCACACCCTACTAGAAGCCCATGTGGCCCAGTCAGATAAGACCCACTGGAGAACTATGGACGAGAACTTGCTCATCTGTGCCCACCAAAATTACAGTGGGAAACGGACAGACCACGACAAGATTTCAGTTTTAGTAACACTGCTACTGGTAATGAAGATCAAGCCATTTTGAAATATCAACATCATTTAATCGTGTGTATTTGTACATCAGTTGGCACTTTTTTTTTAATGTTTGTCCTCTTGTCCCCTTTGAAATACTCACAGCCTTGCAGGAGATTGGTTGTGCACATTTATTCACCTGCTAGGTCAGTCTGTCTTCATATAGAAGCATTGTTCTTTTGTCCAGAAATCTACAGTGCCTACCATAAAGAAGTGCAATGCTGTGAACCCGTTCTGAGGATCTTATTCACACACCCTGAGGACTGCTGCTGCTCATGGGCTGACAGCCCATGGCTTTCTTGTTTACATCGCCTGTTATCAGTAGAGCAACAGCTGTTTGCAAAACAGCTTCTCCTCTTTCATCTCAAGTCTACTGAAGCTTCTCCCATAAATGATGTTCCTGCCTCAGACCTGTCACTGTATCTGCTCTAGCCACTGAGTCTGTCTGAGGCCAGATCTTCCATTTCACTGGACAGGGAAAATCCCCATGCAGTCTGCAGATCCTTGTCAGCAGAGCATTCTCCACTGAAAGGTTTGGTTTAACTGGGGTAGGTATGAATGTGCTCCTGTACCCAAAAAATACTGTACAGCCCGCCACCTTCTTGAATTTTCCATGCAGTAGATGCACAGGGAACTTCGTACAGCTCTCCTGCCCTGTACAAGAGCTCAGTGTGACTGGGCGATAATTTAACTGAAGTCCTTCCTAGCTTAGTTTTATTGTCACAATATGTCACCCAATTTTCTTGGCTATGGATGAACTGGAAGGAAAGAAAGTCAAGTTCCATAAGGTTTCCCTGAGTAATAAGGAAACATAGATGTGGTGACTAACATACTGATCTCACTTGGAAAAAATAGCAGCATCTCCTTCCTCCATGTCTTTTCAGCTGACCACGTGGCTGGCAAGAGGCCAAATTATTCCCCAAAAGACAAGCCTACGGCTTTCACATAGACAGGCCATTAGAAGGCACCAATAAGCCAGGCCTCAGGCATTGCTAGGTTTTGCCCTGGAGCAGGCAGAGGCGCCAGCAATATCTTGGAATTAGTGCTTATCTGCATTCCTCTGCATGGAGTCCAGCATTGAAGCTCCAAGGAAGATGCAGCCAGAATCTTTCTCAACCTGTCTGCCACCTTCACAACTATTATAAAAGACCCAAAATCTATAAACCAACTGAACTTCCTTCCCCAAATTAATTGTCCCTTGTCATTATGCCTAAGAGCAGAAGATATCACAGCTGGTACTGGAAAGACTAAAATTGAACCACCTATCAGCAGGGAAAAGACTGAATTTATCTAACTTTAGCCACCCAAGAAGTTGCATGTCTAGCATAAGCCACTTGCCTGGGCTCCCCCTCCAGTCAATGGAGAGATTCCAGAGCATGATTCACCACATCCTAAGAATAGTGCCTGAGGTAGGTGGTGTGAATCACTCTGGGGAATTGCCTGGATCTCTGTGCAGAGAGCTTTGCCACACAGCTTTGGTGGCAAGCCTTTCTTTTAGGTGCTTAAAATTAGATGAGATGAATCCCACCTCAAAACGTTCAGCCTCACTGTCTTCCTGAAATGTGGAAGAGCTGCAAATTGCATGAGCCTGCAAACAGCCACTGTTTTTAAGTGGCAGCCTTTACCCAACAGAATAACAGTCCTGCGTGGATTTCACGGGGAAGGTGGAAGGCACCTGGAGCCCCAGCATGGTGCAGTCTTTGTTCTTGCACAGAGGGTACGGTGAGAGATACCAGGCTATTCTCTTGGCCTCTGCCCCCTGGTATGGCATGGCTGGCTCTGGCTCTGGCAGCTGCTGGATTTGCATAACTTGCGTATTTCTACTTCATGCTCTTTCAGGTCTCTGCTCCCATACAGCCTCACAACGTACAAGCTGCTCTAAGCTGCTACACCCGCCTTTTAGACAGGTAAAGCTTATCCCTCATTCCTCTGAGTGCAGGGATGGGCCTGAATGCACAGGAAAGCCAGTGTCACTGTGAAGCACTGTGGTGAGTACTGGGCAGGCAGGTGTGACGGACCACCCCATCACACAAACTGGCCATGTGATTCTGTAGTGCCAGAACAAGGGGTTCCTGTAGTGACAGAACAAGGGGTTCCTGTAGTGACAGGACAAGGTGTAATGGTTTTAAATCGGAAGAGGGGAGATCTGGATTAGATATTAGGAAGAAATTCTTTACTGTGAGGGTGATGAAGCACTGGAAAAGGTTGCCCAGGGAAGTTGTGGATGCCCCATCCCTGGAGGTGTTCAAGACCAGGCTGGATGGGGCTTTGAGCAACGTGCTCTAGTAGAGGTGTCCCTGCCCATGGCAGAGGGGTTGGAATGTGATAATCTTTAAGATCCCTTCCAACTCTAACCATTCTATGATTTGGTGATTCCCTGCAGAAGAGCCACCAAATGTTGATGCTGTGTGTGCCTGTTTCACCTAACAGCCTGTGGACAAATCTGCTGAATTACTTTGACTGGTTGCAACTTAAAAAAAACAAACAAACAAACAAAAAAATGGATTAATCCAGCAACCTTCACAGAACATTTGTTTTACACCAAGCACAAGGTTTGTTGAAAAATAAAGTCAACCATGTAGGAAATAAACATTTATAGAGGAAGAAATGCTCTCAGGTATGAATTAATTGTCTTTCTTCTCGGGCTACAGTCTTCTAACGTGTTAGGAATACCAGACACACAACAGTGAAATCATCATCTGAATTAAATATATTCATGTCTGGTTTTGTCAATATTGTTTGTTCAAAGACCTGAGGATGGCAGGTTTTAGAAGCTTTTGTGAGTTACCTGTTAAATTTTTCTCCTGTCAATATTTGCACATGTTTAAATCAGTGACCTAAACTCCTTCTTTTTTAGTATGCCAAGGTAATTTCTTTGTAGAGAATGGTGCAACAAGAGGTGTCCTTGCAATTGCATTCTGGCAGGAAACGTGGCCTGGCACAGCCATGGATAAAAACCTGCTTTTTCGAAGAATTGTCAGGACGTTTCTGCCTATCCGATTCTGTTCAGAGGTTAAAGTGCTGGTCCCTGCAAAGATTATCCAAAGTTTGAATAGTGGCTGATCGATTGATAGCTGTTTACCCAGAAGGTCCCTACAGAGTTTCTATTTTTGGTAGTCTATGTATTTGAGAACATAGGTCCTCAAAGGGATTAAAAAAA
>VXAK01024504.1:7926-18688 GCA_013399435.1 Arenaria interpres | reverse complement strand
TTTTAAAAGAAAATATCCAACAACACAGAAACTCAGTTTTCTAACTACATTTGGAAACATGCTGCACCCACAAAGGTCTAGTGTGCATGTGTGTGTGTCTTTAAACAAAGTTTATGATATCACTTACTGAATTCAGCAAAATGATCATGTTTGTTGAAATTGCAGCTATACTAGAATCTATTCATACATAAACACAGCAAGTGTGCAGGCATATGAACAGATACATATCCCCAAATCTGCAAATTCAAATTTCAACTTAAGGAAAACAGAAACTCCTGATTTTGCTTGTGGGTTTTGGTTCTCTGTGTTATACCTTTCAAAGGCCTTGTGAAAGTGCTGCTGCAGCGCAGCATAACTCAGAGATTTGAAGTAGAACAAAAAAATCCCCAAACAAAAAAAATGTAACAAAACAAATCCCACCTTTGAATCGTATTAGATGGAAAAACTAAATGTCAATAGATATACAGAAAAGCACCGTGTTTCTTCAGTTATATCCCCATACGTTTTTTTCTGTATATATTAGTCTGTTTGAGATCAAATCAAAACTGGAGTGAACAATATGGTACATTAAGGACAAACAACTCTGCAGTTGAGTAGGGCCTTTGGCAGGATGTAGCTCTGTGCATTAAAGGAGGGAGGGAAATGCAGAGGCCACACAATACATAAAAACCAAAGAAAACCCACTCGTGCCAATTTTAGGGCGTAAGTGATCCTTGCAAATTGCACAGACCCTGTGTAGGCAGAACTTCCCCTTAGGAAGCCCTATGCACTCATCCTCGCAACATAGTGCTTATTTCTTATGGTTGGTTGTGCAAGAAAAGCAAGTGCTAAATTTGCACACACACACTTTCTTTTTTTCCTTTCTCTGTTACAACGACAGATGAAGAGAAGTTGTACAGCACAACAGGAACAAATGATACCCCATACTGGGCTGGGCATGCTAAGGATATGGCCCACTGACATAGCAGAGGTTTTCATAATATGAGGAAAATTAGATCCAAATGCCTTAACTACAATAAAATTTCTTGACAAATGCTACGTGAAACATCAATTCAGATTACATATATTTTGCTTATAGAGAAAAAATACAATTTTACTTTTAAAATATTTAACATTCAAAAATTAATATATGTCCAAAGAATATCTTGGATTGCTACAAGTGTTAAATTGTTGTATACTGAACTAATTTGTAACTTCAAGCCAAGTAGTATAACTGGCATGCTAGAGCAATTGTTGGTGTTTCTTATAGTAAAAACCAGTTATTAGTAAACCAAATTTACATGGTCCTAGAGGCCTGAAAAGAGTGTGGAATGAGGAAGGGAAGGGGTGAAGACTAAACTTCTATTCAGAAAAAATATTCAGAATAATTTTGTAAGTGGTGACTATCCCAAAATATTAATGTTGGTTGAATCTTGTTTCCTGATATAAATTCTAGTAAGAAAATACATCTATAGGAAAGCAAAGACAACCCACCAAAACAAAAAAAGAGCACAAAATCAAAAACAAATCAAAAGCCTTACAGCCTCAGAAATGAAGGAATAATGTAAAAATTAAAAGATAATATAAAATCTACTGAAGCCTGGCAAATTTCTTATTATTATTTCCAATAGCTTAATAAGCACTGCATACTTTGAATTAAACCACATGTATCTCTACAACCAAGCTATTATCAGAGAACTCCATGGGTCTTAATCTTTTGATTGTGTGTGCAACTCCCTTTAACAGTAATGGGTCTTGACTTTGCATCTTGGGGGAAGAATATACGTTCACTTAGTCAAAACTTTTCCAAAATTTCTCTGAACTTCATTACTTTCTCAATTTGCAAGGCGTGAATTTCCTCATCGGTCAGGACAACAAATAAACACTGAAAACTAACCACAGTGAATTGTCCCAGAATTCCTAATAAGTTTGCTCTAGTTGGATTAATATATTTGGTTCATTTAACTAAACTTAATTTTGTACGTTTCTGGTGCCTGAAGTTATAGAATTGTTCACTTTGATACTGCCTCAGCCTACAATCCTATGAAAACAAATCCAAAAGGTTAAATATGGTAGCCTAATGATTTTCAAAACAACATTTTCCAGTCTTAATTAGCTCTAAGTTGTATCCAAACGTTCTCAGTAAAGGTGGGAGCTTTTTTTACACAATACTAATACAAAAAACAAACCTAGGCAACAGATTAGAGAAACTTCCTTCATATGAAATGAAAATACCTTTACATGCTGACAAAAATTCTGCCACAGTAGGTCAAGAAGTCATTTATTTACTATGAAAAGTGGATTCATTCTGAAATCCAAACTATCTACACTTGTAGCCAAATTTCTTGGTTTTTCTGAAATCACTATCAGAGAAGGATACACAATTTTCGTCTTCCAAATACAAAGACAATCATGATAGAAGTTCAAAATGCTTCAAGAAGCAAACATAGCGTGGTACCGTATTCTAAAGATATCTCTGAAACAATATTGTTGGACTCAGTGATATTTTGTAATGTTCATATATTTTTATTGAATAAAGCAGCTTTGAAGCTTATCAGGCACTGCCCAACAAAATATTTAGTCCAAAAAAAAATTACCAACTTTTTAGATTTTGAGCTAGTAGCTCAATATTCTGTACAAAGAAACCTGTAAAATATTTCATAGTCTTAATTCTGAAACCAACTCTTGCTGGCTTCCTGTACATTAAAAAAAAAAAAAAAACCAAACCCAAACAAACAACAAAATGAATAACAAAAAATAATCATCAGGAAAAATATCCTCAGGCAGAAGAAAGAAGGAAAATAGAAGACAAAGAAACAAGAAAGAAAAAGTAGCTTAACCTGTAGATATACTTGAGAGAATACTACAGCCTAAAGAAAATTCAGTATTGCATAGCACAGTCTAAGAATTCAGCTTTCAGCAAACAGAAAAGGGAAAAAGAGAAGCAGTTTGGTATTGATAGTTTCCATCAATGATAGTTAGTCATCCAATACTATGTACATTATTATATACGGTATGCCATTGAAAATCCTGTTTTCTTCAGTCTTAAATATATTCTTAACAGGATTTTTAAATGTCTAAACAAAACACTTCCTGGCACTTTGCTATTACAATTACTCTGAACAACGTACTGTAACTGAAGTCCTTTTAAAGTGTCCCTTAGAAATAAAAGTGCCATTCTGCTACATATCATTCACCAGAAACCAAAAAATCCACAATGCTGTGTGTATGGATCCACTGAGTGCAGCAACACCAAATCCAAGCCAGGTCGTGACCACAAAATTCCAATAACTGAATGACAAAGACCTCTTACACCTTGTGTCTGGAGAATCCAATATTCTAGCTGGTAAAGCTTCAGAAGTGGTCGTAAACAAGCACCATGGTTAAAGGCCTCTATGTCCCTGCAGGGAGATCAGGTTAGGATTTCTCTCTCTTGTGTTTTTCGTTTCTTAATTAAAAAAAAAAGCACTTCAGATTAGAAACGTATATTCACAGCTTAGTACTGTGATATCTCCTGCTGCAGTTGTGAAGGAAAGCTCTAGTCCCATCTGAAGACAGACAGCTTTGATACTGCAGCTCAAATTCTTGAGTAAGGCTGAAAGGAGCCTTCTCTCTCCAGAGGCCTCAATGTTGTTGTCAAATCCTTTCTTTAGAAAAAAACCACATAACCCAGAGTATTAAGAAGATCTTCATCGCCTCTGCTGTGCATATACTGGGTAGGCTAGTGTGACATTGAGAGAGTCATTGTGCTGCACAAGTGATGTGTGTTGATAATGTAGCACCAGTTCCTTGAGCGAGTTGTACAAGTTATATGGCTCTGCAAATCCATACCCAGTAGGTGTTTTGTTAATCACACAGTGCTTTACTTCTCCATCCACCCTAAAGAGGAAAAAAAAAACCAACCAGTCTTTAGTTTGTCAGTATAGTAAAGTTAAGTTAGAAACTAAGGTATTGCAATTAATCTTAAGGTGCTAGTCACTATGTAGAATGCCTGTCTTCTGTGGTGGGATAATAGTGAACGCCGAGGTTTAACCCAAATTCCTAGATGTTGTGTTAGCTTGAGGAGGCAGAAGATAGGCAGGACTTAGCAGCTACACATAGCATCCATGCTACCGTTTCCCTTCTTCCCTTCCCTTCCCATCTGTGGGAGTGGCACAGGTTTGAGCTGTGTAGGAAATGCAGCTGCAATAAGGATGGCCTCAGGACTTGCTGGCCTGCTTCTAAGCCTGAAGGTCCAATTGGATCCATGCACATGCAAGTGTCTATCTGCCCCTGGCTCAAGGTAGGTGCCTCGAATGTTGGTTACATTATTCACAAGTTAGGGTACGTACACAACAGAGCAGGCATAGCAGCCTTGTTTGCTGCTCTCTCGGACAAGGAATGTTCCATCTCGCTTTCCCCGCAGCAGATTTTCAGCTTGGCTTCTATTGATATTTCCCACATTCCACGTTCTCTCATCATGATGGGGCAAGTCCTCATCATCTTCTACCATAGAGTATTGGCTGTTGAAATAGGACAAAATATGTTTGTGAAACCCATAGAAAAGCAAAATCCATGAATTAAGTAGTCCCAGTTTCATACTTGAAAAAACCAAAAAGTCAGTGGTTAGTAGGATGCCTCTCTGGTAAAACTAGCGATGTAAATCAGGAAACACTGCAGCCTTTAAATCACTGAATAAAAATAAAATATAAGTTCTGGTTCTTGTTTCTCTTATAAATACTCATGTAAATCTGAAAAAGGATATGAAAGGATGCTGTGTTATCTTTCAGAATCTGCTCTGAAGCACTTCAGTACTTTTACTATTGCACACTGTTTTGGTAAATAGCAAGCCCAACGAAATCAACACCCTTTGAGTCAGCTTCATTTCCAAAGATCAGAACACTTGGTCAGCAGGCAAAAATCATGCAATGTATCCACTACAACTGCTGCTTGGGAAAGCTATGAGCAGTTGTACAGATAGACAGATTAATTATTTATAGGGGAGACGGCTTTGTGGGAAGGGTAGAATAGTAGAGTGCTCATCCTTTCCTTATAACCAGATTATGAGAACAACGTATAATATAGGGCCTTCTCTACCAAAACAGCCACCAACTATGAAGCTGATTCAGAGTTATAGAGAATCCTCTGAGCTAAAGTCCACCATGAAAGAAGATTCTGGTTCAGCTGTGTGGACATCACTTTGATATTCCGCAGTTCCAGAGCTCCCCACTTTTCTAGCAGCCTGCACTGGTGGACCCTGCCTCTCCTGCTCAGCTTACAATCAGTCTGTGTTTCACTAATGTAGTTATTCCCTCTGTAATAGGTTTTTAATCAGTTTTTCTTCAGTCCAAGGAAACATGACTTCTCACTCATCCACAGTTCTGCCTTTGCTGATTTCTGTAGACTACTTTGAGAATCTTCAGAATCTCACAGAATTCAGTTTTTCAGAAAGAAGAGTTCTACTTTTTTCAGGCAACATTCTTTCTAGATCCCTTATCCCATTGTATTCCTACGTCCTGCATGATATTCAAATGCATTCAGCAATAGCTTTATTTTCAACTCGTATCTACTAAAAGCAATTCCTGTTTTTCCTGCTGCTCATTATATTGATTTTTTTCTGCATTACAACTTTTTTTCTAAAGCCATATTATGAAAGTTTAATTTTTCAGCAGAAACCTGAGCACTTACAGACTAACTGGCAAGAAGAGTCACAGAGTGAGAGAAAATGAAGATTTTCTTTAAACAGTTTCACTTGCTCTTTTGATGCTACATCAAAACTAGAGCCTGGCATTGTTTTTTTTCTACTGTTTAAGTGATGTGAGTACTACTGGAAACAGGTGCCCACATATTCATCATCGTATCAACTTCGAGCTGTGCTAAGACTGAGTGAACTTCATGGCTTTAAATCACGTATGCCATTTTTATTCCCTGCTTCTACCAGTCCAGCCACATCAGAGATTCACAATTTCCAGGATAACAGTAGGAGACTCAATAAACCAAGCCAAATTAAAATAGATTGTGGACAAGGCTAGAATGTAAATGCACAAAACAGTCATTGTCAGCCTGCTGCTTCTGCTATATGTTCAGCCAGGTAGTCTAATAGGCATGCACAGGAAACTACCTAGGCCAAAAATGTTGATATGAATATTACTCAGAAAACTTCATTTTTCTATTTATTCATTCTTCACTGTTACTACATTTTTGATACTATTTTGGTCTACATTCACACCACTTTTTGCTTTCTTCCCAAGAATGAAGTGAAATGTATTCATTAGCCAAACCCCTGTCAGAACCTATAGCAAACCGAATTGCTGAAAAGACAGAATACTATCCTGACATTTCCCAGAAAAATTAACCAGACCACAAAAACGGAGAAGGATCACTCTTCAGCATATGCGATTTTATTGTCTCCAACAGCAATGTGATATACTGATGTGCGTATCACTGTGCTAGAGAGCTGCATCGTACCAACACTTGAAAAAGCCTGCCCATGCCTAAGAAAACTTCTAAACAATTTATCCATCCATATGGCATCTCTATAAGATACTAAGATCTTACGATCTTAATTTTGCTGGTAAGAATAAAGACATAGGTTAAATTCCACTGCTTTGCTGTAGTAACTTGATTATGCACTTCCCTGACTAATGGAGGGTAGGGGGTGAGACAAGAGTCCCTTCTAATACTTGCATGATGCTTGAGCTTTCCTCTGTGTGGTCCAGGAATTAAATATGCTTTATCTCACTTTTGCATAAATGATTTGAAATACCAGAAATATTTAAATCTTTTAATACTCACTCTTCCGTATTTTCATTTCCGAGCCATTCATTTAGCTTCTTTTGCCGAACACCTTTTTGAGTCAGCCACCTGGACAACAATTGCAAATAAAATGAATTGTTAGTTACAGAAGTTTGGTACCAATAAAAATAAAAATATTGTTAATTCATAATGATACTCACATCAAGTACTGATCTCTTGTCTTCCTCAGCTGTATGAGGTCTGGCTTAATGCTGTTCATGCGCTTGTCTATCTCTCTATATTCAGCTGCTTGCTTCTTTAAATCCTCTTCCAATCTACGCCTGCTGTCCACAATTTCACTTATTCGAGACTTAAGTTTTTCATAGTTGTGCATAATTCTGAATGGAATAATGTGGTAGGTTACAGTCTGATGATGTCTTATTCATAACTTTATAATCAGCTACTTAGTGGTGTAGACACTTAAGAGAACAGATTATTTCTCTAGATGTAACTATACATTTTGCAAGATCACATCTACCCCACTTGAGACTCGCTTTGCCTACAACTGAACAACTTTAAACTCACCATCTTGCTTTAGTTTTAGGCAAATCTATACTTGGCATTGTTTCTTTCTTCAAAATCATATCATTTGAAATGCAAATACAAATACTGACCTTTGTATTTCTTTTTCATTTCCTTCTCGTTTAAATTTTTCAATGTATTCCTTACTGTATCTTTCTTGCGTCTGGCACTGCTCTTCAAATATTTTTATTGTTTCGTTAAATGCTTCAATAGCTGTTCTTTTCATTTGAATTTCCTGAAAAATAAAATAATTGTTATTAGATTGTTATCAGACAGAAGGTATGATTTATTGGCTTGTATCACAGCAAGACTTCAGTATATTGTAACAGAAGACTTCAATACTCCTTTACCAGAACGCATTCCATCTGCAGAACCTTACATTCTTGCTGCAGCGCAAAACAGGCCCATGCAAAAGGTTACCATGATGAGCCTTTCCATGATGAGGTTTTCCAAGAAAGAAAAACTGCTAGACAAAGAGCTAGGCACAATCTTTGTTTTATATAAATGAGTTTTATTTGTGATGATTACAGCCTTACGGCAATGCACTTTGTACTTCGTACCAATTAATGTCCTCAGAGGCACATGTGGCTTTCTGAAATAAAAGTGTAAGATATTGGCCTGGACAGATCTCAAGAGGTCATCTAGTCCATCCTCCCGTCCCTACATACCTAGTTGATAGCTAAGTCTTTTAAGTCATTAGTTCAAGTTGCCTGCACTTCTCTCTCTGTCTTCAATTGTTTTTAGGCATATTTCCTGCACTTTTTAAGAAGCAGTCATGATTCTGGGTCAGCAGAAAAACAGCACTAATTCACTGGCACTTCAAGACTTGGCTAATAATTGATCAAGCTGAAAGAAGGATAGAGGCAGCTTTTAATTCCTGCATTGTTATCTATACACGTAATCTCTCTACTCTGCATAGATGAAACCAGACTCTTCAAAAACTAGTAATAAAATACAGCGCTTCCCTGAATATGTTCTTGAAAACTGTCACCCAGCTTGATGAGGTCAGTATGCAGAAGCATGGGTAAAACAAGATAGTTCTGCGCTTGCTTTGGATGTAAGCGTCAGACTTAGGCACGGGGTGGGTTAGGTTACAGGTGGTGACTGTTCAAACATGAGTAAGCGATTCTACTATACTGAGCAAGCACTTCAGATATGTTTCCTCTTTTGGGCAATGGCAGTGGTGGCGGAAGGGAGGGGGAGGAGGTTGGAGGAAGATGGCAGTATGAATTTACACCAATATTCTTCTGAATCTACAGAAGTCTTCCAGACTCCTTTTAGTTTCAAATCCAGCTCACCTGAGAGGTCCTTGTGTAGTCTTCGTAGAGTCTGTCATATTCTCGGCTTTTTTCTTGGAACTGCGTATTATATTCATGTAATTTCTTTCCCACTGCTTCAATGCTATCCTCTTTTACAACTTGATCCTGGAATGATGAGCAGAAGGAAAGATATTCCGTAAAGAAACAATGATATTGCACAGATTTTCAAGATAAAACTGCTTAAAAATGCCTAGATAGTTCCATGATAAATGTGACTTCTCTTTCATCAGTATGGAGATATAATATACTATAGGCATAATATGCAAATGAGGAATTAATGACAAAAGACAATTTTACATTGCAAGTGTTCAACTTTATACAGAAAATTACATATTTCATCAGTAATGAGTGGGATATTTATTAACATAAATTTATTTCTTAATAATGTATCTCTAGTATTTAAAGTTTTAATTATTTATATACAAACTGTGCAGTTGGTTTTAAACAAAAGTAACAGTTTTCATACCCGCTTTATTTTTTCAATTACTAACAGAGCTGAAGTTCTCCGTGATAAACGACAACCAGTCTGCAGAAATTTCTCTGTATTTAAGTGAAACACAAAAAGAATAGACCAAATTACCTGCTGGTACTTAGACACAGGATACAGTAATTTTACATCCAGTTTAGGATTATACTGGGCTAGAGATTCATTCCGGTAGTGGTTTATGAGCTCAACCACAGAGTTGAAAGTTAATGGGTCAGAAAAGCCGTATTTTCCATCTCGATGAAATATTTTTATTAACTTGTTATTTCCTCCTTTCCTGCAAATAAAGTTTGTTGAAAAGTTAGGCATACTTCAAGTACTATTTCTAAAGACCATTGTATTTTAAATGCAGTATTGTGTTTTACTGTCAAGTATTACAGACATAGCATAACTACTCTTACCTTAGTGTAAGTGTGTAGTCCCCATGCATTTTGGTTGAAGCATCTCGTACCAAAAAGGTACCATCAGCAGTGTCTCGAAGCTTCTCATTTACTTCTTCTCTGAAATTGAAAGCAAAAGTAACCAATCATTTCAGCTACTTCTCCCTCCATTATCCTCTCACTGTGCTCTAAATTCTTCTGTTTTAAAATAAGTGGGGATTATAAGCCTTCTCGATCTCCATATTAATATATAGTTATTTAATAGCTTATTTAACATTGCTGGAGAACAACTGGGATATAAAAATGGTATATCCTATGTCCTCTCGCTGCTAGACAAAATTACATTAATGGAAAGGTCTTTCTACTTGTTCATACAAGCCTGCACATTTGGAGCAGCCAGTGCCGGTCTAATGTACCTATATATAGCACAGTTAAAAATGTTGCTAATATATGGCACTTGTTAGCCTGGCTTGTTAACTATTGTGCCTACAGTTGAGGTTCTGCATGAAAGACAAGAAGAAAATACTTATTTCTTGGTGTTGCCCTTTCATGCTAGCATTTCATATAGCTGTCTTAGAACAATTATTTCACATACTATATTCTTAACTGACTGCCAGTAACATTTTAGTCATGTTTGGAATAAAACCAACTGTAATATATTTGTGTTGGAAAATATCCTAAAAACATCTCTTAGAACTCTAATTTTTCTATACTTAAGCATAATACATACACACAGAATAGCACAGCAAGAGCATAAAGCCAAATATATGAAATACATGTCTTGATCTGCTTTACCTTGAGATATCTCCCCAGTACCATTCAGCATCTTGTAATGACATGTTGTTATTCATGCCGTTGTTAGTTGCAGTGTTAGGTTTTGGTGGCTTAGGAGGCAGTGCTGCAGATGAAAGAGGGAAAAAAAGTTGATTATAACTCATTGAAAACCTGACTACATATTCCTTGAAATTACACATCATTACACGAATGAGAAAAAAAAATAGTTAGAAAATAGAGTTTTCCATTACTAACAGTCGTTGACAGACATTAGAGGAATCAAGACATTTTACTGAAAACAATCTAATTCAACAAGAAAGCTGTACTGTTTCAAAAAGTATCTTACTTTTGCAGTAATATACTTATTTTAAGCAAAATATAACACCATACTCATCTCCTCCCCCTGCGAAGAAAGCATTTGAGATAAAAAAATTCTGAAGTTTGCTTTTACCTTCTTCTACTCAGGTGAATATAAATAATAAAACATGTCAAATTGCTTTTTTTTGGTCTCCTATGTAATGGTCTTAGAG
>VXAK01024502.1:333-22437 GCA_013399435.1 Arenaria interpres | reverse complement strand
TGAAAATAGATCATCCTATTCACTCTAAGGTAGTCTTTACAGAAGCAACCAAAAAGTATTCCTTTTGGATTGTACTGAGATGCCTTAGCAAAATAGGAACACCGGTTGCTGTGATTCGGATTATTAGCCTTGAACTAAAACAAAAATACAGACATTTGAGGAATAAATAAATAAATAAATACAGGTAGATTCTTAAAACTTAATGGACCATTCAGTCATCTAGTCTGTCCCTTTTGTATGCCATAAAGACTGAATTGTATCCAGTAATTTTTGTATTGAACATACTACTTTCTGTTTGCAAAAGTATGTCTTCCAGTAGGGTATTCGAGTTTGGTCTGAATTAAGAAATATAAAATGAAAATATAAGCTTTGAATCATGACACCATAATTTATAATATGTTTTCTTCTGCAATACTCTAAATAAGATTTTTGCATTTTGGGGGGTTACCAAATGTAGTGAAAAATGTACATATAATTAAATTATGCAAGTACTTCACAGAGATCTTAGAATTAATGTTCTCTGTGGCAAAACAGAAAATTCAGTTCTGAAAATGCAATGTATCAGGAAGAAGAAAGATGTATTATTGAGCCAAGACAGCCTTCCAGCAAAGTCTTAAGCAAAATGTAATCTCTACAGTGTACCTGGTTAGGGGAGCATAAATACGAAGACCAAAAAGTCTGTGATCCTCCAGAAAACATTACTGTCAGCTATGTCTTGTCTCATAAGAGTTCTTTCCCAGAGATTCCTGAATTGCAAATCCTAATTAGATATGTTATTAATCTTATTCACATGAGAAAAGTTACATGTGTGCACAAATATTTGCTGGATTAGAGCCATAATATGCTTCTGGTGACTTTTGGAGCATAAGCCCCTTTTAATTTTCTAATTCATTGAATGCACTCCCTTTCAATATTAAAAATCTTTGTTCCTACATGGTTTTATGATCTTTTTAAAGCATGTTTATTTTTATTTTGCCCATAAATCAATAAACATGCACAGTGTTGCCCAATGATAGAGAAGAAAATAAATTTATGTTGGAACTACAGTAATAATGCCGAAACAGATGCTGCTTAATAACTAAGAAAAGGTCTTCAGTCATGAAGGCTGAGAAACTTTTGCCTTGTAGAAATAATAAAACAATTCCAGGTGGAGGTGGGAGAGTTTAAAAGCAAATCAAATACTAAGGAGAAAAGAGTGGGTTTTAATCATAAAACTAAAAGAAACAGCAGTCTCAGGACCTGCACAAGTGAGAAAAGTTACATGTAAACTAGTAAAATGCTGAGACTCTGTTCCTGAATCCCAGTGTGAGTACTGGCTTCATCCCACACTGTAATAGGACAAAATCTGAAATAGCAGCACTCACACAGCCTTCATTACTCTGTGCACTGATTTCCATAGAAATTAAACCTTGGAAAGAGGTCATGGTGAGCCCCAGTCTCATACCTGATCAGGACAACCATTTAATCAAGACCAAAGTGAGAACCTGACATGCTATGAAGTCTAGTTGTATCCAGACACCTACAAACAGAAGAGATTGTTGTGATGGGGCATAACGGAAATGAAGGAAGTGTGACACAGAAGCAGATGGGCATTTTTTATAAACTTACAGTAGTAAACTGGGAGTTCTCATAGTGGTTCTTGAAATCAGGAAGGTCAGAGGGAAGGCTTTTGTAAATGATCTATCCTTATTTATATGACAATCTTGTCCCCTTTAATACTCAGTTGTGTTTTCAGATACTTTTACAGATCTTCCTTTCAAACTGCTAGGAGTGGCATATGACTATGTGAAGACAGAAATATCATCAACTGTGAGCAACTATTGTCCTTTATAATTAAGAACCTTTACACTGACTCATATCTGAATTATGAATGTCAGCAAAAATACAAAATTTAAATGCATTTCAAGGCAGCAATAGAACTAGAATGTTTTTCATGGGAAACTTGAAATGAGCAAGCATAGCCTTTATTGTTTTAAAGTAATTAAAGTAGACCCCAGGAAAGGCCTATTCACAAGAGCTCACAGACAAGAAATTTATTCTAAGCATAAGAAAACTTCAGTAGTCTAATCTATTAAAATGGAAGGGAATGTTTTTCATTGTCTATTTAAGAGAGGTTTAATGCTAATGTACATGCAGCAGAAACATTTGACAAGAATCTAGTTTTTATGTCAACAGGCTATTGTCAACACATGTTATTAATTTTTCTTACTATGCTTTCCTTACCGAGCAAGCCCTGTAGGCATGGCCTAACAAGAGTATAATAAGATGGTGGTTGTTCAATAGCTTATATATCACAAACAATAGCACCAGATGGACCTTTAAAAATTCCATCCACCCCCCCTTATTTTCTTCCTTTTAGATACCACTTGCTTTTTTTCTTCCTACTCCAGTTCCCACAGAAACAACATGGACGGCTTCCCCCATTGTGAGCTCTGTTGACCCTGACAGTTGTGCAACAGGTCAACAGAATTCCACTTTCTAAATACAACCATTCAAGATCCACTTTTTCTGCCATCATTTTCTTAGAAGAATTCAGAAAAAACCCTTTTCACACTTAAAATTTCTGCCCCTTCAGGCAGTTCTAGAGACAAGCATAAGTTCTGTGCTGTTTGCTTGTTAATGAATATGACATTTAACCCACAAAGGGAGAAAACTCAAAACATAGAAATCAAATGAATGTTGACCACAGTATCGAATATGGGATGTAGACAAGTTGCCTTATATCTGTTATGTATATAAATATACATTCATTTATATGTACACATATATCTTTCCAATAATGAATATGAGGAAAACTTCCTCATATTCAAGATCAAAAGGGTGTTAGCAAGACTGCAGAATCTGGGCTCTAAGAGATTAGATATATATTTGCAAATACGAACACATCATTCCTCATTTTTCTAAAAATACAGCCTTCAAGCATTTTGTGGATTAGAAATTATTTTCCACATGCTTCTGCATATGAAAATTGGCTCAGGCTTTCTAATCTTGTTAGTATTGTATCATTCCATTTGTTGAAGCTGCATTTTAATTGCTAAATTGCTTGTCGTTGGTTACTCTAAATACATTCTCAATTCCATTATAAGCATGAAAGACTTTCAAAGGTATGATAAAAGTTTCTCCAAGATAAAGGTATTTCAAAGTAAACCTTATGTCTTTGCATTTCACAGGACATACAATATTAGCTGAGAGAAAACCACTTGCTACGTATGATATGGTAAGGCTGTTATATGGGGCTTTGCTGTCAGCCTGAATTTTGTCTACCTTGTATTTCTCATTTTAACATTAACTTGATGTATAGCCTCTATTTGCCTCTTTATGTCTTTCTCAGCTCTTGCAAAGGCATCATGAGGCACCAAGTAGAACCAAGCTGGGACACCAAATGGGTATTTCTGGTTAGACAGATGTCAGTGCTACAGCCTTAAGGATTTGGCTAGAGATACGCTGAGAAGAGCAAGGTCAACATATCGAAGGAATGGCATATCATCTGCTGAAAACAGATTTTGAAGTAGTCTTAACTCTCAGACAGAAAACTGCCAGCATGCCAGCAGGCCAATTCTTTCTTATTTGATTTTCAAAAATTTACCAAAATACCTAAGAACTGTATAATATTAAAGGGGAAGAGCTGATTCAAGAAAAGATACAAGGCCCAGACACACAGCTGAGATTCAGGTGTCATCATATTTCTCACTACATTTCCTACTTGTTGGGTACCAGTAAAGTTCACTCCATCCAGACTGTGCAGGGAGCTTCCTCAGAGAAAAGGAAACAACCAAGTGTGAGATCATGTCTTCAGTTTCATGTGTCTCTTCAAATTGTGTCTTATTAAGCTGAATGACAATTTCTCCCTCTGCTCAAGATACTTAGCTCAAACAGTAGGAGTGAAGGTCTATCCTTTCTTTCTCAACAGACCAGACCAGACCAGAAAATAAGCTTGCTCTTTCCTATCCAATAGCTCAATACTTTTGAAGATCTGGCTCAAATTTCTTGTCATACTCAAGGATTTACAAATTGAATCACCAAGCAAGATGCTTCTGCTGAATTCATTTTAGTTCATGGGGAATAATTAAGTATTCATGGAACTAATTTCAAAGCTTTTGATTTGCCATACTAAATCGAATAACGAGGACTGCCTGGAAGCATTCAAGGCCAAGTGGCATGAAGCTTTGAACAACCTGATCTAGTAGAAGGTGTCCCTGTCCATGGCATGGAGGGTTGGAACTAGATAATCTTTAAGGTCCCTTCCTACCCAAACCATTCTATGACTATCATCCACTTAAAACTCTTTCCACAGTCAAGCTTCGGCTGGAATACTTTATCTGATTTACTCAATGCTCTTTAAGAAAAATGTGAAGATGCTGGAGACACTCCGGAAGAGAGCAATGAGAACAATCAGAACTTCAGAGAATATGGCCTCTGAGGAGCTGCTAAACAAACTGAGGTTATTTGAGTCAGAAAAAAGTGAACTAAAGGTAAAAATGACAACAGTCTTCAAATATGTAAGAAGTATCAAAAGTAAATTATTCTTCATGGTTACTTTGGGTAGAACGGAGATTTTCAAAACTGTGGACTTAGGTGAGGTGTGAAGGGATATGAATCAGCTTCAGCTTCACACGCTTACATTTAAGTAATGCAAACACAGGCATCCACATGGAAGCTAGGTATCTAAGTTATCATCATATTCAGTGGAGCTAGAGAGCTGTTAGTCTTAGCCAAAACTTGACACTTAATCCTTTGTCAGATGAATAGATCCTTGGACTCCACTGACTCTATTAACTAGATTTTCATTGAGTATAACAGCAGCTCAGATGCTCAGCTCCCATGTAGATGTCACCTTTGTTTGTACCTAAATTTACATCTATAACTCAAGATGAAGCTGCTGTAAGAATAATTCTGTAAGTGAGGATGGTGAAGTTCTGGAGTAGATTGCCTGTTGTCTCAACCAGTAGCAGCAGAGAGTGGTTTATACACAGCTGATCTTTCCTTGGGGCAAAGGCAAAGCTGTTCTGTAAAGCCGAATAGCCTAGTTCAATAAAACTTGAAATTACAGCTTCTGCACTGCTGTTAAACACTGCCTACAGCAAGCTCTGCTCACTGTTTCTTCTCGGGGGAGCCACACAGCATGTGGCAGAAATCAGAATTTTCTCCCTGTGCATGGCCAAGCAGGCATAAATGCAGATGACACTACATATCCCATTCCTGAGACGGATTGTACTAACTAGGCAGCAACTCTCTGGGCAAAGGAAAGAATTAGATGAGGTTCCTTTCCACACTTGTCTCTGAAGGGCAGCAACGGCACCATGTGCAATACTATTTGAAGAGAATCCAGTTCCCAAATCAGGAAACCCTTAAATTAACCCCTTGTAGATACAGGCAGCAGAAAGACAAAGTTGTGGATCTTGGTAGGGTTTAGGCACATACTAATTAAAAATCTCCTCAATAGTGTTAAGATTGTTTGGTTTCTTTTTTAATTAATTCATTTTCTGCAGTTATGTATGTTTTGCAATTCCACACATCCTCATATTATTAATTTTAAATTGCCGTTATACAACGTGCTGTCTATACTGTGTGACAAACCCATTTCCATATTCAAATACAAACCATATGACTCTCATTTTCATTTTGTTAAGCCTACAATAATTTATAGAATCATAAAATAGTTTGGGTTGGAAGATACCTTTAAAGGACATCTAATCCAACCTCTCTGCAATGAGCAAGGACATCTTCAACTTGATCAGATTGCTCAGGGCCCTGTCCAGCCTGATTTTGAGTGTTTCCAGGGATGGGATATTTGCCAACTCTCTGGGCATCCTGTACCAGAGATTCAACACCCTCATTGCAAAAATTTATTCCTTATATCTGGTCTAAATCTTCTCTCTTTTAGTTTAAAGCCATTAACCTTGCCTTATCAGCACAGGCCCTGCTAAAAAGTTTATCCCCATCTTTCCTGTAGGCCCCCTTTAATTACTGAAAGGCTGCTATAAGGTCTCCCTGGAGCCTTTTCTTCTCCAGGTTGAACAGCCCTAAGTCTCTCAGCCTGTCCTTATAGGAGAGGTGTTCCATCCCTCTAATCAGTTTTGTGAAATGGCAGACACGACCTTGAAATGTAAATTTCACCTCATCTCATTTGAGGAAATTAGGCTAAGAAATCCATCTGGCTTTACTCATCATCAGTCAAGAGAGAGAGGTCTCTTCAGCACCCATACTGAATGTCTAAGATCAGTAGGATAAATGTTGTGCTTGTAGGAACCAGCACTGTTCTCTACCAGTGGAACAGGAGACTTGGTAAATGTTGGCAGAGAATTTTTCACTTTGACTCTTCAAGTGCATACATCAAATGCACAATCACAAATTAAAAAATTGCCAATGCCTTTGGTGAAAACATCCTTTGATACATTAACTATTTTCTGCTAGACAGAAGAGTTTATCTATTTTTGCTTCAACAATGAGTGCCAACCTCTGGTAAAATGACTGATGACCATGGATGGAAATATAGACACACAGATTTATGTAGTATCTTGTCTTGCTTACGTTTGTGAATTCAGTGTTTTCATATAATGATCGTATTATGGACTGCATGCCGAACACATTGGTGTAACCTCCTAGTATTAATAGGTGTTGAGTCAGAAAAGTGTCTGTACAAACACTGACATTAATACTGGTTTCTGTTCTGTAGTGATACACTGTATCACACGATTCAGACGAGGAAAATCATAACAAGTTATTTTTCTGTGCTAAATTACTTTTCAATAGACTGAATGGCTTTTAATTAATTTTTCTAAAAATTACTGGGCTAAAGAAAATATCTTTTCCTTGGCTAACTTCTAAAATATACTATCAGTTACATATGGAAATACAAACCAAATCCGAGTTCATTAACTGATTCTGTGCAGAATATCTGCAGTTCTGCAAACTATATCCTGTTCTTACTTCTAAGCTGCTTTTTTTAACGCTGTAGGTAAACAGATTAAAATAACATGATAAATATTGTAGTTTTATTGTACATAAATAGCAACTCAAACAGTCATCAAAGCACATTTTTGAAAAAAGTACTTTAGAATTAAAAATGTTAGGGTGTATTTTGCTTTTGTTCTCTTGATTTGAACAGTCAGAATACCTCTATTAAAATTTTCCTTTCTGTTTTTCCTGAAAAGTTAATAAGTGTAATGAATGAAGAAACAAAGCATACAGAAACAGCTGAATTTTCACAGTAAAATATTCTGTTGGTAAATACATGTATGTTGCTCAAAATGTGTTGTTTTGACAGCATTAAAGAAATTTGGAGCTAAAATACCCTTTAAAAAAAGAACAAAAGGCCTCAACATGTATATAATTGCTGATGCAATGGGCCCTGAGTCACCAATTAGCACCGGGGTTTTTTCTTGCCTTTCTTTTTTGTTAATTATCATAGGCTTAGTCTATCAACTGGACAGTAAACAAGACTCTGCCATCTCTGTCTACTGTCCAATCTAGTTAAATCATTTTCTAGAAACAACCTGGCCTGAAGGTCAGGAAGGACACTCATTCCAAGACTCTAAGTGGGCTAATTGAAGCTAACTCCAAAGAAGAAAGATCCTCTGTTAATTTGGTGTGTATGGGTGAGTGCACATCAATACCACAAAGGGCTCCATTATTGCTGTATCAAAGTAAATAGCTGAAAAAAAGTGAGTCAGGGAGATGAATGATGAGTTAAGTGTTAAGCAGACACTGAGTGCAAACAGTAAGTAGCACACAGTTGCTCTCAGAAGAAATGTGGCATCTGTTAACTCCTTAATTTCCTCTGCGTTATATCTGGTTTTCTGCAGGTCTTTTTTATCCTGCAGGTCCTTTACTACCCAATTCATGGAGATTTTGCAAAACCCAATAATGGATTAATTTAGCTTGTGGGGTCTGGAAAAAGCTTTCCACAAAAGCTTAAACAGTATTTTTGCATTTGAGAAGCTATATTCATTGCCAGACAATGACGTGTGTTTGACCAAAATCAGTCAAGGCTCTGAATCCTATTTACTGGCTAGCATGGGGCTGAAAAGAATTGTGGGAAAGTTTTGGATCCCAGTAAAAAGGAATACCTCACAATTTCCACTGCACTACCTTCTTGTCCATCATCTTTATGACTAAGTGAAATATGGAAGAGAACAGGAATTACAATTGTTCCTGACTTTGCATTGCTTTTTCACTTTATTTCAATGTGCTCAGCAATGAAGGGCCAAGAACAATCTATCCCTTGTGACTTTTCCACATCAGAAAATTAAGCTAAGAAAAACTGAAGCTAGTACTTGCTAACTCACATTTTCGAAGAGTTTACTACAGCCAAAGTAAATCAGATGTTAACCTGGTCAGGACAAAAAACCTATAGAACCCATTGAAAAATTTTACATCTCCAGTGTTAGTGCATGTGCCATACTTAAACACTGCCTAGTTCAGTTACTAAAGCTAGATACTCTATATTTAATACGTGAAGGTAATAAACATTAGTAATTCTAAAAGAGCTGACTTACAAAAAAACAGCAAAATAATAAATTATCTCTTGAGCAGATGCATACCTTTCTTTGAGAATATAATTGATCTTTAAATGACAAAAAAAGTAGATCTCACCTGTTTGGGTTTTCATAAAACACATCGTATGGGGTCTGAAAATCCTTAGTTAAATATAAAGAATGCAAGAAATACAAATTGAGTGAAGAGTAGGATAAGGGCCTTCTGTAAAAGAAATGTAAAGTGAGTAAATGGTAGGGTACAGGGACACTATACAGGGAACTGAGATGGAACAGTTAAGACTGAAAGCATTAAAGAACTATATTTTGGAGTTAGCATACTTAATTTTATCAGTAGTTATCTTTGCAGAAAAAGGGAAATGTACTTATGAAATACATTGATAGCCTTCAATGTAATTAGATAAGACAGTTAAGTATCATCCAGAGAGAAACCTGATATTGAGAACTAATGTAACAAAAAAGTGAGAAATGCACTGGTGTGCACTAGGGACTAGAGATCAAAAATCTGTGTTAAGTAAGGAATTCAGTCAGGTGCAAAGGCAGAAGGGAAAGCAGACCGGAGTGCATAAATTAATCACTGAAAGCACCCTTGAAAAAAGGCAATTTTTGCTATGATGCGTCAGATGAGGTATTTCTAACCATACCAATAAAGCAGTAGTGCCATTTTACAAGGAACAGACAGAAAATAATCTAGTGAGTGTTGTTGTATACAAATATCGAAGAAACACTCATACAAATAAAACAGATAAAGAAAAGGGCTAGTGAGATAAAATACAGAATGGAATGCCTTTCATACAAGAAGGACTGAAAGAGTTTGACTTCTTGAGTCTAACCAGATAAACAGTCTGTGACTATCTTCTTTAAGCAGTCAGGATGTACAATGCAGGCTAACACAGGAAAAGAGGGGGAGAGAATATTACATGAGACAGTAAGTTTAAAGAAATAAGCAATAAAAGCTTATACCAGCAATACAAGAAAATTATTATATACTTTTAAAGCTTTAACTTACAAAATAATTAATAAATAGACAGAATTTCTTAGAAAACACAAAAGCAGACCAAAAAAATCTCCTATCTGATCTTTTTCAAATAATCCAAAATTATGCTGTACACATGTGTGATTGCTATCTTTAAATCTTGCACTTCAGATAAAGTAAAGAGCTATCAAAAGTGTCTGTTAATAGAAAAAGCAGTCTCAGAGGTACAGTATCCCTTAGGGGACAGAGGCTGAAGTGAAGACAGACAGATTGCAACGAGTAATACCTTACATACCTGAAGCAGTGATCTACAAATTAGAGCTGGATGCACTGATATAGAGCATTAATGTTTCCAGACAGCTTACAGGTTCATCAGAGCTCTGTTTGCACAGTTTTTAGTAAGTCTTTTCAAGTTCCTTTCAATACTGTGCTTCAATATCAGAAAGTGAACCTATGACTTCATAGTTGCTTCATAGTTGCTTCGTATTAGAATAATCACTGAATCGAAGAATGATTCCCTTTGGAGGGAACATAAGAAGGTCTCTAGTCCATCCTCATGCTCAAAGCAAGGTTAGCTCTGTGATCAGACTTGGTTGCTCAGAGCTTTTTCAACTTTTCCAAGTTTGTCTTGGAAAATCTCCAAGGATGGAAACTGCACAACCTTTCTGGGCAACCTGCCCCACTACTTGGCTGTTCTCATGGTGAAAAAGTTTCTCTTTATCTCCAGCCTGAATCTCTCCTGTTTCAACTTACACCTGATGCCTCTTGTTTCCTGCTGTGAGAGCAACCTGCCCGCATCTGCTCAGTCACCTCACCGTAGGCTGTAGGGTTGCTGTTAGGCTCCCCCAAAGCCATCTCTGCTCTAGGCTGTGTAAACCCAGCTCCCTCATCCCCTTCTCACAGGGCAAGTTCTCAACCCTCCATGACCATCTTGGTGGATCTTTACTGAATTCACTCCAGTTTATCAATTACTTTATTGAATTGGGAGCTCAAAATTGGATGTAGATTTCCAGATACGGTTTAACAAGCCCTGAGCAGAGGGAGATAATCACTTGCTTCTGATCTACTTGCTGTGCTCCTGCTCACATGGTCCAGGACAGTTTTGGCTTCTCTTCTGCCAGGTTTCACTGCTGGCTCAGCCCCAGTTCACTGTCTACCATGATCCTCAGGGCTTCAGCAGAGCTGCCCCACGGGCAGGCTCCCACCTGTATCATTGCCAGGGACTCTTCTTTCCAAAGTGCACAAATTGCCTTTTGTCCTTATTGAATGTTGTGAGGTTCCTGTCAGCCCATTCCTCCAACCTCTCTACATCCCTCTGAATGGCAGCTTTGCCCTTCAGTGCGTCAGCTGTCCCCTGCTATTTGATGTCATCTTCAGACTTGCGGAGCAAGCACTCCATCAGCTCCTCCAAGTCACGGATAAAGATGTAAAATAAGAAAAGTCCCAGCACACACCATTGTGGACTCCACATTTTACCAGTCTCCTGACAGAGCACAGTACTAGACTTTACTGAAATTTTTTTTTAATTATTTCATTTAATTTTTGAAAACAAAATCTATTTCTGAAGGCAAATACAAGTAATTCACTAAAATAACTGAAAACTCCCCAATGAGGAAGAATTGCATCATGGGTATAATTTTCTGATCTGCCACTAAACGAGAGACTTCAGAAGTATGGACTAGATGATCTTAAAGGTCCCTTCCAACCTGAACAATTCTATTTCTATACTTGCCCCTAAAAAAAAGTACTGGCAGTGAAGAACTTTCAATCCAAGTCCAAAATTTTAGTCTATATCTAATTAAAGTTGAATTTGCAATAATGCTAGGCTATTGCCACAGAAGTAAGCTGATTATAAAATGTGGGTCTGACTTTTGCACTGAAGCACAAACATAACAATGAAGGATAAGAAAGAAGGCATTGGATCTTTTTATTTAGATTAAAAAGAAGTATGAGAGAAGGGGAAAAATATAGGAACTACCTAGTCTTCATTATGCATAAAGATAGTAACATCTGAACAAGGTGACATCTGGATAAGGTTGTCTATGCCATATTCAGCAGATGTTAAATTAAAAAGTATTCTGAGAGAAAAGGGCAGGTTGGAGACCTGCTCATAAAGGTCAAGCTGGTGTAATCACTGACAATTTGATCTATTGCTCAGTATAACTGTGAAAGCTGGATCCTCAAGGCAGCAAATGTGAAGTCATCAGAGTCCTTTGAGATTCTGTGTGGCTGATATACATTGAAGACATCAGGGCAGGAAAGAAGACAAATGAGCATATATTGCAGCAGTGCAGAAAGAACCATTTACTGCTCCCAGAACATCAAGGAGAGCAAGCTGAAATATTTCAGGGACATACCAAGGAGAGATGGAGATCGATCAGCAAAAACAATAGTGCAAGGCAGAACTGCCAGCAAAAATGGAAGCATGGACTGGGTCAGCAACATAACAGAAGGGAAATTTCCGCAAGCAATGAGGGGACGTCAGGTCTTGTGAATCATGATGCAAAGGGCCGCTGACCTCCAAATTTAAGGCAGAGCTTGATAATGACAGATATAGGTAATTTATCAAACAATAATGTCAGCTGGTAAGCAGCCTAGTTAAAAGACATATGAAATGTAGCCTCATGTTTCTGACCCCTCAAGCACCACACAAATAAGATGATGCTTTTTTCTAATAGAAGCTGTAGATCTCATATATCAAAATTCTACTTCAAATGAATTCATAAAATATATCTAGACACTCCTTATATATAAACAGCCATCATAACCATTCTTATACTATGACAAATACAAAATTGTATTAATTGGCTAGAATTTTTTTATAAATTCGGTCTAAATATTGTACTAATGAATAATTCTTTTGACATTTAATGTTGCACCATTATTGCACTAAACACATTTAGCATGGCAAACTATCAGTAGTTGTTCTACAAGGTTTTCCTCAGAATTAATAAGCTATGCCATTATTTGTGAAACCCTCATGTGCTTTTCAAAAGCGATTTTTGAAGAACTTTTTTTTTTTTTTACTTCAGGAGCATAGTAATGCTGAGACATGCTGCAAGAATTCCTTTTGAAGAAAATTCTAGTGATCAAAAAAAAGGAAGAAAAGAAGGAAATTTTACACATGTGTACACATGGATTTTGCTACAGATCTATGTGTTCGTATATCAGGAATATAGTCATATAGTATATCTGGAACAAAACCCATGTATTGCCAACACTTTGCAAATCACAGTTATCCTCAATGTAAAGGAGACTGTGAGAAGTACTCGATGAAGTGTTTCCTGATGAAAAATACCAGTGCTAGAACACGAGCCTGTTTAACTGAAATGGCCACCCTCTGAATGAGAACCAACCCAGTGAGTTGGGATTTTAGGCACTTATACTAGAACAGCTTCACTGAGCATCCAAAATGTAAATGCAAGATAAACGCTGAAATTAAACAGAATGGATACCATATACTGCTTTTAAAAATCTCAAGGGAAAAGGAAAAAAAGAAAAGGAAAAAAAAAAGAGTCAAAATTTTGAAAAGCATTAATGAATGCTAAGTCATCGATAAAATGAGGTTTGGTTAATGAAAGACTGGAGGAAAGAAAAATGACAAATCTTTTTGTGTACATTGCAACTTCTGGTAGTCCAAAGCCTTTCAAGGTTTCTGTATAGACATTTTTACTTCACTCTGCCTATTACGACATTTAAAAACATCTGTTACTTTGCCCTAAACCATTCCAGTATCTCTCTGGATCACATTCATTCCCTTTGCACCATTCTGGTACCTCTGAACTCAACATTTTCCTGCATGACCAAAAAAGGGCATCCTCCTGTCATCACAAATAACTTAATAGCTTTAAATAAAATTTAATCCACTAAAAAACCTCGTTATGTAAACTTTAGCTAACACCAAACTTCTTTCCACACCACGTTACTATTTCTTTTTTCTGGACCACAGACAATCAACAGGGCACGTACTTGTGCTGTATCTGTGGAATGTATCTTCTTTGCCTAGAATAATCATGGTTCTACCAAATTTATGTTTACTCTCTTCTGCAGCCTTCTGAACCATTCTCACACCCAGCACAAAAGAAGATCTAAAAAAGTAAATTGGGTTATATATGCATGATTTCCACACTGAACTAATCTTCTCCTACGATCAGATTTGTTACAGAAAGGTTATGCAGAACAAAACATAATGAATTGCATTAGGAAAAAAATGTAATTAATTACAGAAAAAAAAATAATACTTTATTATCAGGCTTAATAAAATGTGAAAGAGATTTTTATATGTTTCTAGTATGTCTTCACACACAGTCTGGCATTACAGCTCTAGAAATTAGGATCAGGTTTATGAAGAATACTTTTTCCATGTGATGTGCCTACCACAGTCTCTGAAATAGGAAAATCCTCTGGGGATGTGCTAGTTCCTCTTTTCACCTAAAAGTGACAAATTACAGATTCAAAAATTGCTGATGCTCCCAAATTTTTCAAATCTGCAGCTATGAGTTACTGCTGTATATGCCCTTAGCTAAAAGCAGCCTGAATGGGAGAGGATAAAATTCAGTTCAGTGCATTAGCTGCATCAAGCTAATTTCTCTATGTACATTGCACTTGATAAATTACAGCTTCTAAATCTGAATGAACCGCTTAAGCTACCTCTGTCTGCATGTCATGACTGCTTGAAAAGCAAGATATATTTCTTCAAAGATTTTTGTGTGGTTATAGATCAAAAAATAAATAACACTATCTCATTTAGTAAAATAAAGTGAGTATCTATATAAATCAAGAGTCCTCTAATGCTTTCAGGAGACAAGCTGGCAAGGCTTACATAGTCCTTTATAATCAGAGTTCGTAAGTTCATGTACTTAAAACAAGCATGTCTTGGGAAATACATAAAGATCAAACTACCATGTATTCTGCTTGGAAAATATTTGATATCACAAATACTTTATATCACAGAACTTTGTCAATAAGCACCAAATCAAGTTTGTGAACAGGTGAAACAATGTGTTTAAGCCATGTTCAATGTTGATCACAACTAGACAATAATTTTCTACACTCAGTGCTCTAGCTCTTCCAGCTCTCAGTACATAAGACAGATTTAGCCTTGCGAGCACTTCTAGCCCGTTCATTCCCAACAGCATATTCTTAAATCACATTGCAAAACAAAACCGTAAGTGGTTTTGGTTTTCTTTAAGTTACAGAGAATTCTTGGGAGACACATGGCTATATAGTCTCACCTTGCATCACTTCATTGTCAGCATCTTTGGACAGGTAAACAATAAAACTAGTCCTAGGTACTGTAACAGTTGGGAGACAGAACAAAGACATGGATAAGGTGGAACAATGTTAGATTATATAAATGAATGGCTTCCAATAACCTTTGACATGCATTTCCACATTTTTCATTTCCATATCTCTAATGTCTTTTTTTTGATGTGCATTGAGTGACATTGTTTTTACTGCAGTTTTAACTCATAATTGGATATGAAGATACATAATTACTGTCGGCTTAATCACATAATTAAAGCACATATATTTACACAATTGCAATACTTTATTAGAAAGTGTAGTCACAGTGTTAATGGAATTATGCTCAATGGCATCCTAAAAGTCCCCATAAACTCTGTGGGAAAAAGACATATAAAACCCCACTATAAACAGTGTTTAAAGTTTTCTACATTAGCTCTCCCTCTCGTCGTTATATCACCAAGTACACATTAATTTCAGTATTATAATAGACATGGGCCAACATTTACACGATTTTAGAAGTCCAGGTCTGAACTGAGGAAGTTTGAGATAAAAGTAGCTTAATACCATCTATTTATTTTACTAGACATTACTCTTTTGAGGTGGAAGAAGAACAGTAATCACTCGTTATATATAGCTCTACAAGATTCTGCCCTTGGTATCTCAACACAAACCAATAAGACAAATTGAACTCTGCAAAGACCTCCTAAGCAGAAGAATCTAATAAACTGAGGACTGCTTTGATGGATTATATTGATTGTATTTCATTTGAAAGAGGAACCTAAAATCCTATTGGAAGCCCTGTAATCAGCTCAATCTTTCCTGCAGTGTTAATAAAGATTTGACTTCTCAACTCTGGATACATTTATACTAGTTTCATTCCTCCATTGACTTTAAAGGTAAATAAAACAACCTTCGAATTTTGCCATTGATTGCTCAAACAGTTACTGGACAGAGTCACACTAAAATTGTCTTTCTGTCTCCTCCCTCTATATTTTTCGAGAAAACACAATTGTTTGAAATGTGCAACTGTCCTGATTTTAGAAGAATACACTTAGAAAGAAGATGCCCTAAGATTAAAGATATTGTGTGTTTGAGTGGGCTTTATGTCAGGATTTTTTTGTGGAAACTTGGTGCTAGTGATTTAAATTTAAGCATAGCAAGGCATATGACAAATATGTTTTTTTCTTATTCAAGTGTACAGGTACAAACATTAGTTATATTCAAGCAGAATTTTGTGGTTTATCCCTAAATTTAAAACGTTAATTTAAAAGTGGTATGCTTGTAATAAGTATTTAGATGCAGTCAAAATGCTTTTAGAAGAGTGGGATGGGGTGAATGCACATGAAATATTTTCCCATATGACACTACTATCTAAGTTTACATGCCTGTTACAAATATATTAAAAATTACAAAATTGCAGTGTGACTCCAGTGAACTGTTCACTGAAGTGACTATCTGTGCATATCCAAGAACAGTTCATAATGATGGGCTTTGTCTTCAAGAAACCCTGTAATTTGGCCATTCCTTATCTGAAGGATTCTCATCTTGCCCTGTAATGAGAAAAATGATCCATTACAGCCATTGTTACTTTCTTACGCAACGGATGGGAGTGCTTGAGCCATGTTTCAGAGCTGGAGCAGCTAAAACACCTCTTTAGGCGTTTCTTGAGAATACCATCCCACTTTGCAAGGAAAGAGCTGATTTTCTGAGTTAGCAGAGATGAAGATCTACAGCCTTATATTCCCTGAGAGACACAAAAAGAGGACAGAGTAAAAGTTGGAGGACGTTATACTGCAGTGTATGTACACACTCTAAATGGATGCTGAAATAGCAAGTGTATAAGCAGTGGGAGGCTGGCAAATGTGCATATATGAGATCAGTGTTTGAATTAATTTTTTTTAGGTCATGCAGAGCATGGGACAGGACACATATCAATGCAAATATTTATTTAGCAGATGGAATGATAAGATTCAGGCTTAGGCAATATTACTTTTTTTGACTACTTATGCACACTTGCACACAAATCACCCAAGCTGTGATTTGAACTGTGCCTCTGGCAGGGCACAGTGTCACACTTGTAGCACAAAAAATGGGATGGTCTGAAGAGTGCCAATGACTCCAGCAACTACTTTGCAAGTGGTGACACTGGTGAGAATATGACTGTAGTTTTCCTTCTTCAAATTTAGTACCACCCATTTTAAAGTCTGCAACATTGACCAGAAAAACAGATAGGGTCTATCTGATCTTTACAGCAGATGAAGTCTCTTCTGGCTGTTTCTGCATGTATAAATGGATTAGCTCTGAAGGAAAAAAATATCCTAGATGTTATTAATCTCTCAGTCAGGGGTCAGCATGGTGGGGCTGCTCCTGAGGAAGAAAGAGGCCCCCTGAACAGGGCACAGTCCTGCAGGACATTGGCAGATGGGTGGCAGATTCTATCAAGAATACCAGACAAAGAGAGATGGTGAGGCAGGTCCAGGGACCAATTTTGGGAGCCCAGTCAGGAGCAGTCAGGTGGCAGGCAGGAGATGGGACCGGAGGAAAGGCTGCCCATAACACCAGTTTGAGGTCCGTCCGGGAGACAGGGCCAGAGATAGGCCAGGAGACAAGCCTGGAGACAAGGTTACCTCCAGCATAGACCTGCAGACCCTTCAGGGAGGACAGTCAGGATGTCATGAACAGAGCTGAGTGCAGGCCTGCCCACAGCAGTGCTCAGGCCATGGCTGAACTGGAGATGTTGGGCTCATAGGGAGGGTATTTGTGGAGGGGTCCCAGATATAGCTCCTGGGGGAAATTCAGCCTCTTGGTACACTCTGGGGCTTGATTATCTTTTTTTAAAATCAATGGCATAAATCAAATTTAAACATATTTTTACCATAGTTTTTACATTATAATTACTTCCCTTTTTTTAAAGTAGTCTACTTATGATATTGTGCAATCCATGACCTAAATGAAGAATTAAATTTGCTGTAACCAATTAACATTATTTCATTGTTTAAGACTACTATTTGAGCAGCATTTTTTTTTAATTTAAATGAGTGCACTTGAAGCAGTTACCTGTTAAGTACTTGAAGCACAAGTGTGCTGAGATGATAATTCGGCTGAAAGCAGCAGCAGCCTCTCCTGCCAGGCAGAGGGGACATCTTTTCCACATACCCTCCAGCTACTCCTGCAGCACTCCTGGCCTACTTCCATGAGATTCCACCAACTCACTGAAGAATGTTGGCCAAAAAATTCTTTAATTTGGCCTCAAAAAGCAGTTATGGGCAAGATACTATGCCTCTGGTACCCTGAGGGCTCCTCAAATGCTCTCTATCTTGGCATATAATTGCAACTCTGGGGAAATGTTCCTTGCACTGTGCCTGACAGCATTTTTTGGCTGGTTTAGAAGAAGCACACAGCCTGCTGTCATTAGATGATAAACATGGCAGGATTAGGAAAGTGGAGGATATTCATAGATTCCAGTGGTCACTGGTTCAGCTATCTGAGATCCTAATCACTGGGTGTAGTCCAGTTGATGAAGTTAAACTCTGGAAACTTTAGGTCCCATTTCCTTGAACTAATGTGACATAGCATGAAGAGCCAGAAAAGTGCTAGATTTCCAAAGTAGATCTGGACAATAAGGACCCTCCAGCTTTAGGATATACATCTGCATATTTACTGCAGCTGTAGCATTATCATTATGCATTCAGTCAGAAAAAAAAGTACCATTATCTTATTCACCCAGAACCATTTAAGAAATAAATATACCTCTTTGATTATATTTTTTGCTCCAATACCTCACCTTGATTAATTGCTTAACTCCGTGTCAAAATAAACTTGTATCTCAAAAGTGTCAATATCTAAATTTTTATACACATATTAAAAATTACTCACCATTATTTTGCTGTTTATTGGTCATAGTCAGTGCTATAAATTCAAAATCATGTTATTATTTGATCGTATCAGATTTTACTTTAATATATTGTATACCACTCAAAGATTTGATGGAGCAGAAGCCATTTACAGAATGATTGCATTATTACACTGACTTTTTGTGCCCTAAGAAAGAATCTTGAACTTAACTATTTACATTACAAGTAGAATATGAATGTTTCTGAAAAAAAAAAGTTCTAATTCACTCAGCATACATGTATTGTGTTAGAGAGGGCCTGCTCACCTAGGAGAAGTAACACCATGATATCTGTTAGAATATTAAGCACGAAAGAGTATCTTATGGCACGATTTCAAGTGATCACAAAATTTTTCTAGACACAGGCAAAACGTAGGCTCACAGTAACAGGATTAAGAATGTTTCCGTTTTAATGTTCTCTAATGCTGGAGGTAACCAGCACCTCCACTTTGAATCAAAGTCTCTCTATTTGGCCACACCTGCACAGAAACACTAGACTGAGTACCTAGCCTGTGCTTAAGCTTTGCTGCCATTCAGAATGGGAAAACCTCTTGAACGTCAACTCCAAACCACATGTAATGCAGATATCTGACATAGCACAAAGCTGCATAACCGTGTAGCGAGCACTGAAAGTCTCCTTGTTTCAGAAACGTTGCTCTAGTATAGTGTGAGTACCTTTCTCATAACCGCCTAGTGCCTAGAACAGCTTTTGAAGAAGTGGGGAACACAGCTCGCAGCTCTCTTCAATCTAAGGGATTCATCTCTGCATGCACTAAAACAAAAATTATGTGAACAGATTGGCATAAGGGAAGTGTTTAGCCACATTTTAACTATTGCATTTAAGATGGGCATTGTAAAAAGGAAAGCCTGACCGTAATTTTGAGAGAAGGCAAAATCAACCTTATTGGGCAAAGTGAAAAACTGCAAGTCACAGAAAGACACTAAAGTCCTTTATTCCAATAACACGTAGCATTTCACAAGCTAACTAGTCATCAGAAATTGCCAAACACTAGTGCCAATAATGCGGCTATTCTAACTTTCTCATTTCTCTTCTGTCTTCACAAGGCAATTCTTCTGTCTTCCTGTAGCTAAGGATGTAAACATTTTTCCAAATTACTGCACTGACTAACTCAGGAAGAGATATGCAAAGCAGTGTCAGCCAGTCAGCATAACATTCCAACTGAAATAAACTGGGTCATTGGGTCAGCAGTAGCTGAGAAGCTAAAAATGCAATTTTAGCTTCTAATGGCTTTTTTCTACATGTGCTCCCTGGCTTGTCAATGCTTATTTTGTCTTTTGCCAGTGTCCTTGTACAAATACTCTGGGAGACATATAAGGCATAAACTTTTACCACCAGCTGTAGCATATATTTGTCATATCATACATTATGTATTTTACATATATCATATGTATTTTCTTCTAGGAGTAAATTTATTCTTTGTGGACTTCTAACAGAGCACAGTGCAGTATAACTGTACAATGCAAGTTGTAGTTACTATTTGCAATCTGCCTTTGTAAGTTCAATGCGGCATTTCAACTTCTAGATATCTGATGCATGACTCAACTTACGTGCATTCACACATGGGAGAAAATGCTATTCAATCTATAAAATACACAAATAAAACTCAAAAGCAAGCATTCACCTAATTCAATGGACTTGTCTTCATAGATCCAAAAAATTTAAATGAGATTTCGGCTACTTCTGAAAACCTCTTGCTTCAGTGTTGGTCAAAATAAACTTGTATCTCAAAATCTAATTATTGCCAGATAAAAATCGATAAACTCTTCACCAACATGCAAAAGTCACAATTGTGCAGTTTGGGTGAACTGAAGCAAATGAAAGCCAAACAAGAACTTCACAAATATTGAAAGAGAATAAGACTGTCAGGTTGCCAACACCATGACCAACACCATGATTATCAGCATATTCTTCTCATTATGCCAACTCAAGTATGTGATTTACCCAAGTATGTGATTTGTCACAATTCTCTTTTGGCCAAAGAAGAAAGTTATTTCAATATAGTACGAGTTTGGCATGTGTGATGTTTTGAGCAGCCAGATTTAGAAGTGTTGGATGTCAGTTGACTTGTGTACTCAGTAAGGATTTGTAAACAAGTTCTAAATCTGCACATTTTGCATCTAACCATGTACAGAAAAAATAATGAGAGCATATGTTTTCATGTCACAGTGCTGCAGGTTAGGATTTGTAGCAGTATTATTTCATCAGAAAGAATTGTACCACCAGAGCCCATGGGCACAGATTTAAATATTTCAGAAAGTCCTAGGCTAAGACATACTGCTGCCCTTATACTATATCCTGAAAGACGAACTGCTTCCTCTACCTCTCAAATCTCTTCTCTGAGGGATGTTAGAAAAATGTTAACAGTGTAATAAGATTCAAGCAACTATTTTCTTTCTAACAGAAAATTTCTGCAGATAGCTTACACAGCCAACTGGATATCAACGACTGATTTGACTTTGTTATTTGACTATGGACAAAATACTATATAGAGAATTCACCAGGAGGCATGTCTTAAACTGAAGTTTGAGTGAAGAGCAGAGTAGGGAAAAAAAAAGACAAAATTAATTGTGACTGCATCCAGATGTAGGAACTCCAGATGAAGTTCTTAAGCACACTTAAACAATAATGTGCAGCTTCTCCTCTAAAACTTCCTTAACACCAAATTCCTGGATGGCAACTAAGTCATTCAGCCTTTAAAAAGAGTTTCAGGACAATCTGCAGCTGGTAATTTCACCCCTGTCCACATTAAGTGAAACTGTAACAAATAATAGAATTAGTAAGGTTATGGATGATATGACAGAGGGAGGAAAAAATTAAAACATCTTTTCTGCATGGAAGTTGCTCCTCAGCAACCTACTTGAGTTCCTTGAAAGATTCAACGTCAAAAAGAGAGAAGATGTCTGAATTCCAAGTGTCCCAAGAGTCCCTGTCCCTTCCCAGCCTTTTGAAGAAAGTAAGCTGCTATACAGTAACAAAGAAAGTCCACACATAACTAAATACTTAGTTAGAAGATAGGAAGCAAAGAACAGAAGTAAAGGATTAGTTTTCACAGTAAAATGGCATTACCAGGGATGTGCGATAATATTAATTGGTATCTTATTGATGTTACTCTCTATATATATGAACGATCAAAAAAAGTGTAACCACTGGCAAAGTTTTCCAATAAAACTAAGTTATTAAACATAATAAAGGTAAAGTCCAATGGTGAAAAATTGTAGAAGGACCTAACGTGAGTGACTGGATGACAAAATGGCAAATGTAATTCAAAGTACATTGGTATAAAGTAAAGCACATGAAAGAATAGATCCTAACTTTGCATATAAAAGGAACTTACTATTGCCAGTCAGGAACAAGACATTGGGACTAAGATGCATGAAATTGCCAAGTAAACAGCTTTCAAATAAGCAAGTCAAATGTTGTACATTTTTAGGGAAGAGAGACAGAACCAGAGATCATTATTATTCTAACATAT
>VXAK01024500.1:439036-514165 GCA_013399435.1 Arenaria interpres | reverse complement strand
CCCCTCCAGCGGCGGGGTTTCTCCCGAAAAAAAAAATGATATTGCTTCGGGTGCAAATAATGAGGTGATGGGGACAAGGTGGGGAAGGGACCGGGGACTTGCGCGAGGTTTTCTGGTCAAAACGCAGGAGTTAAGTCAAATTCACAGCCCGACAAGCGGCCGAGAACTCGCAGCCGGAGAGGGTCGGAGCCTGGCTCCCGATTTTGGCAGGGGAGGCAAATGATTGCCAGAAGAGCCCACCTGGGCACGGTGTGCACCATCCACCCGCTGAGGGCTTCACATCGGGCTGGTTGCAGAACATGCTTTGGGCCTGATTAGTGTCACCCGGTGTGAAGCAAAAACTAGAGCGTGGGTGTCGGGGGAAGCTGCCGTAGAAGAGGTTACCCTCGCCTCTGGCACTCAGCATTTGGGCTTTAAAAATCCATGAAGCGCTACTAGTGAATGCTGCAACGCGAAAAAAATGGTAGTGTGGGGACAAAGCAGACACCCGTCAGGTTGGTTTGCGACACGCAAGGCTTCCTCTGGATTCCTGTTCCTTTTCCCCAGATTGCCTTCTCCAGGCCTAAGTCCCAAACCCGTCGCTGGGGAAGGGTTTTCAAATTTCCATTTAACCTATGCGTTTTTAAATACGGTACAAACCACCTGCCATCAGGCCGCCAGCGAGCCCATCTTCCTTCTTTTTGGTTAATATCCAAGCCCCCCTTTCTATGCATTATTTTGTGGACTCCCACATTTTAAGACTAAGGAATACCGAGGTCTGGACTGACTAACGCAGAACATGCTGGGCCAGTCTCTCAGAGGGTTTAAATCCAAGCTTCTTTGTTAACTCTCCCCACCAGAAGGGCCTGGTCCGGAAGGATTACTGGTTTTGTACCTATTGCCATATAAGTAGTCTTTACCAGCAGAAAAGCCTGGTCTGCGCTCCTTTCACTCCTCAAACCCCTACTGAAGTTTCCCGTTTGAGCATCCCGAATTTCTGCCTGGCCAGCGGCTGCAGAGAGGCAGGACTCCCCTGCAGTCCCCTGCGGAGCGCCGAGGAGCGGGTCCATCGTTAGACGTAGCAGACACGAGCAATAAAAGTTCTAAAGCAAACACGCCGTCAGCAAAGGCATTTGGTTTTACCCTGATAAGAGCAATTAAGATGAGTGAATTAAGTTGCTTGTTCGAGTCCTGCAAGAGAGATTAATAGCAGCCGAGTACAGACCAGCACACCAAGAAATAAGCAGTTTTACGTATTTGCCAGTGATTACAGTTTGCTTAGGAGAAGAGTAGGCTTAAGTCACTATTTCGGTTCTGCAGGCCGCCACCACCCCTCAAAACTTAGTAGCGGCAGTTGCGCACCTTTCTCGTTGACCTTTTGACTGACAGAGATGAAGTTCTACTTGCTCTGGGCCTGTGAACGACCGGCAGACCGGCTGCCGTGACCCCGCGGACCACCAGCAAGCCACGGGCTAAATTTGGAAATCCCTAGAATAAGCGAAGCGATAGAAAATTCTGCATTTGTACCGCAGCTCCCGCCTCTGGGAATAAAACCACCAGTACGAGCGCGTGGAGCTGCAGCTCGGGCGCAGAGCTACCGCAACGTGCATTATCGGTAGCCCGTCGGTACCTGGTGTTGGCCATTGCCTCCTCCTCCCCGTTGGCGATGCGCGGCGTTGGCTCCTCGGGTCGCCCCTCCACCGGTTCCTCTGTTGAGGTGGGGCTGCTGGTCCTCCAGCATCTGCTTCTGGTCAGGGTGAGGAGCGGGGGGCTGCACCCCGCAACCCCTCTGCCTCGCCTTGCGGGCAGCCGCCTCCCTAGCAATAAGTTCGGGGATGGCGAGGAGCTCAAAATGGAGCAGCCGTGGAGAACGGGGCTATACAAAACCAAAACAAAACAGGCGAGAACCGACAAAACACAAACCAGTAAAATTATGCCTGCTTTTCCTACCCTTGCGGGGGGTGCCATTTACATGGGGGTAAAACGTCAACCAAAATAGAGGAATTACATTCTTAGTTAAAGTAACACCGCATTTTGTAAGCGATTTTTTTTAATAGTTCACCATCAATACATATATTACTGATATCTACACGTATGTTTAGGGTTGGCATGGCATAGGTCGTAATGCTACATATTCTATATGAAATACAGGTGTTGTTACCAATGTTTTAAAAACGAAATAGTTTAATAATATCTGAGTGCAGTGACTTAAAGCAGAAGTCAGCCGAGCGAGCGGCCGCCAACTCCGCCGAATCTGTCCCTCTGCGGGACCACACGCTAGACTGGTGGTTCTCTTCCAAAGTACTTCTATGCCTCTGAGCATGTTTTTTGGTGCCGCACTTTCCTGTTAGCGTTGTCAGAGTCAACACTTTGCTGGTGACAAGTGCGCCTTTTGTGCAACGAAAAGCGCATTTCTCACTTTTGGGTGAGACGGTGTTTGTTCCCGAACAGCCTGAAGATTCCTCTTGCGGTCGTGAGAAAGAGGAGCAGGGGGAGAACTGTTTCGTTGTGTTTCCACAAACTCTGGACATATTTCGTGGCGGTGAGATCTGAAACGATTAAATGGCAGAAAATGGCGACCCGTGGCTGAAAGCGTTAAAAGCAGCGGCGGGTCAGGGCGGTTGCCTTGGTTTCCTATAACTCTGTGCGCGTAGATCTGTGCTTGAAGCCTCCCAGCTGCGCGGGGGACGATACGCCGGGTTATCCCAAGGGACTGAAGGAGGCTACAGACCAGATCCCGTTTCGTACCTGACATATGACAGGGTGATAATTTCAATTTTGGTTTCTTTCGGCTCCTGAAGACATTTCTGATGCTGGTTAAAGCCGACGTTAAACTGCAGATACGTGCACCGCCGTAACGTCCCAAAGCCATTGGTGCAGGACGCTCTATCAGCAAATACAAGTCCTATTTCTCTTTGCAGGCAGGATAAATTATCGCTAATATTAAGGAGATGGTTTTAGAGCCTGAACCCGCCTCCTTTGCTTGCAGTGGAGAAAGTCCCGTGGACTCCACCGCAGCTGGAGAGGGCTCTTTTTCGGCAGGACCCGAGGAAACGTTTTGAGTTGGGAAGGATTCCTCTGCTGGGGCACTGGCAGAACGGCACGACCCAAACACGTACGATACCCAGAGAGGAAAAAACAACGCCTTGTACCTTTCACAGCCGAGATATAAAGCCTGCTTGGGAGGCAGTCCCTTTTTTAAACATACAAAAAGAACAGCTATTTTATTACTTCCACCTATTGAGCCAACTGAAGCCAATAAAATTAACCCCGAGATTAATTTCTCGTTTTTAGCTTTGTTATTAGTGTATGAAGCCTTTGCAAATCCAGGGCCTCTTTCTTCCTGCTGTAGGATTTTCACTAACGCTAATGGGAGCTGTGCCTAATAAAATCTGAGCTAGGACTTAAAAATCAGAATAACTGGTCATCCCTTGCTTGGCGTGCTCATTTTGCTCCCTGGTTGCTAGAGCCGGCGTGCCCGTCTGAGCGCTGCTGGTTACCCCTGGCACTAACGAGCTGCCTAACACTGCGGATTCCCCCCCTTACGGACAGGGACTACAAGGAAAACTCACCCCTTAAAGCTCTGGATGTTCTTAAGAACTTTTTTTCCCTGAACTGTCCCTTTTGCTCTTGAAAATTAACTGAACTGTCCCTTTTGCTCTTGAAATTAACCGAAAAGTTGCGAAAGGCGGGTGGAGGAGATAGAAAAGCTAATAAAAAAAAATAATATTTTCGTCTCATTTCTAATTTTGGAGCCTGAACTACTCAAAAGGACCTTGCCAATTTTTTTACCAAAATAACGCAGAACAAAGCAAACTTATCAGATGACAAAAGGCAGCTGAAGCCATGTACGTTTTTACACAAAAGTCTGTCTGTCTGCTACCACCGCAAACAATGCCGCGGAGAAAAACAGTCAGAGGATATTGATTCGCACAAAACATGTTACGGCTCTCAGAAAAAAAAAAAAAAGAGGAAAAAAAAAGAGAAGAGCCACAACTTTTTTATAAATAATAGAATAACTGAGCTTCTGGTGGTGGCAGAACAATTACTTATTAGGCGCTTTGTCATAATAACACCCAACAGATTTTATTAATGGTTACTTTAACCCTGTTTTTGCCGTGAGCAGTGCGATGGGCAGCGCTGCTTGGGAAGAAGGAGGGACCGTACTGGGGTTATCCCGTGGCTGGGGAAGGAGCCTTGGTCTGTGCTCCCATTTCTAGATCACGAGCTGTAGACCGTGCGCTTTAAAACGCTAGTGTCATTTACTCGTGGGGTCAAAAATAGCCCCCGCTGAAGCAAAGGAGCCCAAGACTCATATCCCCCCCTCAGTGCTGGTAGGGAAGAGCCCAGCCACGGGGACTGGAACTGAACTGGGAGAGACGTGAACCGTGGGGGCACCCAGCTCCCACCCGCTGCCAGCAGCACCCCGACCCCCTGCCAAGGCTCCAGCCCCACACAACGGCGTCATCGGGGGGCAGAACACAAAGAAATGCACAAGGGGGGGACACTTCTAAATGAAAGCAAAACCCCCGGCCACAGGCCTAGGCCGAGCCCCGGTGGCGCTGGTGGAGACATTATCCTTTCAAGCCCCCGATCCCCCGTCGGTTTTACGTCCTGACACATTCCCTGTTGGAACTTGAAAGGTCCTAGATGGGGCTTCAGCCCGGTGATATTTCCTGCAGGGCAATGCAGGTTTTGGGGCGGCGTGAAATGAAACAGGAGCTCATTGATGGGTGTTGGAACATCCAGGAGGTGCCATTCCTGCGGCTTCCCGCGGCGTGCGAGGGCAGACACGGCCAGGCTGGGCTCCAGGAGCAGGGCTCGGGGGCCCGAGGTGGGTCTGGGGCAGGATTTCAACACCTGAGTCCCTCGTCTCCAAAGCCCCACTGAATTGCCCCCTCGCCGGTGAGGCAGGGGGCATTTCTCAGCTGTTTTGTCCTTTCTGAGATGAGGCTCCAGCTTTGCTGACGCTGGGCGTCCATGGGAGGCACCTCAGCTCAGGTCCCTCCTGCAGAGACCTTGGGGTTTTTCTCTTAAAGAAGCCCTGGGGAAAAAAGGTGATAAACAAATCACAGCAAATAATAAAAATATCAGTAGAAAGTTCTTCCACCCGGGCTCCTGCAGGTGACTCCCTGCTGACCCCGGACCAGGGGCACGGAGACGCCTGCTCCCAAACACAGACCCCCCCAGCCCCTTCCTCTCCTCTGCCAAAACGGGTACCAGCAAATGCCCCGAGATTACAGGCAAACCTGGGGGATAAAACGTCAGTTTATTAGAGCAGATCAGCACCGGCTGGAGTCAGGCCAGACAGAAGAATTCCTTTGACCGACATTTTCAGCTCCTGGCTAAATATTTTAGCTGCTAAGGTTTGGGATGCGTTCAGGGCAGCATGGTTGCTGCTCCCTCCTCCTGTGTTTCAAGAGAAAAGAGTGAGGTCTCCTTGCTTTTGTTGAAGAATATATTGGCTTGCAGGGCTGGGAAGCGGTGCCAGGGCGCCTAAACCCCCTGACCAGCAGGGCTGAAGACCATTTCTGACCCCAGCATCTCCCCCTGAGGAGGCTGAGCATCCTTCGCTCGGTGCCCTGGTTTTTTCTCAGGCCCTTTTGGAGGCGCCCAGCTCTTCCCACCCACCAAAAGGCAACTTAAAGGCCTCGCTCGGGGCTGCCGACTGTGCTTGGAGGGAGGTGTCCATGGAGGGCATCAGCTCCACAAAGCAGGGCTGTTCAGAACAGCGTGAACCCCACATCGAGCACCAGCTCACCCAGCTCAAATAACTCCCCAGGTGCCCAGCTTCTCTTCCGGGGGGAACTTACAGCAGAGGTAGGGCTTGAGCCTTTTTTTCCTCGTTTTTCCCTACAAAGTGAGCTGCTGTTTGCAGGGGAAGGCTCTCCTGAGAGGCAGGGAGGCCGGAGCAGCCGTGCTGGGGGAACAAGATCCCCGCCGCATTTCTCCACTAACATTTACAAACATCCGCACCAACCAGAGCTGCTAAAACCTGACGCTTTAATACGTTTGCAAAGTTTATGCATGTTATCAGCACATACAATACTCCCAACAGGATTTATTACAGGTTTCTTTAGCAACAACATTTTTTTATTGGTAACAGCTCGACTGGTCAGAGGGAGGAAAACAGCCAGTTTCTGCGGCGCGCGCCTCCCACGCACACTTGCCCTGCGTTATTGCATTGCTTATTCATGAAGATTACAAACACCAGCGTCGGCAAGTGTTTCATAACCTTGTTTCCTTTTCCTAGAATGTTCATAATTAATTTCACTTTTTTTTTGCCTTTTTTTTTTTTCTGTGCCACTGAATAAGGAGTTGCTGGTTTTATTTTACTTGATGTTATGCTGCCGAGGGAAGAGTTACGCCCTCGAAACAGAACCCAGTGGGACCAAGGGATATTTATTTAACACGGGAGTCACAAGATGTTAAGTGCCCCGCGTTTAGCAAATACGCGGAGATGGATGCAGATTCCAGAATGTCTCAGTGTCACACAGAACTGAAAATAGCCAAGTAAGATGAGACCTCCTCGTGCCGGGCACGATGGCCACGGATGTCATCAAACCTAATAGACAGGGTCTCGAAGGCAGGAAAGGTAAACGCAGGACAGGACTCGGTGTTTTGCAGGAAAACAGCTTCTGTTTTGCAGTCCAAAATGAAGTCACACACTTGTCTTTTGTGTTTATGCTTTATGAGGAGTTGAGCAACTGAGGATTTGCAGAGCTGAGGGTGTGTTAAAAGCGAAAGTAGGACTCTGGACGAGAGCAGAATTAATAACTTATGCTATGGCCTGGACCGGCATTTTTAAGCCCAAAGCCCTGGCTTTAGGAATGAAACAATTAAAATGTGCTATGTAAGCTGCTCATTGAGGGGAGGCTTCAGCGGTGTAAGAATTTTCCAGCAGGATTCAGTTGCGAGTGAATGTCAGCAAGAGGACATCCATGTGGCTGCTTAGGACATATACTATTTCCTAAGAAAAGACCAAAGTTATTTCGAGGAACAAGTAAATATAAAACCGAGTTCCCCTTGACAGATTATGGACAAAAATATTTCCCCTTTTTCTGTCGGCATCATTTATTTCTGCTAACAACCTATAAAATTAGTATGACTTGAGAATGCTTCTCTTCCATGATGGTACCACGCTCTTTCCTCTGAGTAACTTACTGAGATACCAATCGCTCTTTAAACCCCCACCTTCTTCCAAACTTATGTCTTAGAACACATTAAGCTTTACATTACTAACTTTGAGCTCAGTATATTTCAGGAAATAATGCACCAGACGGTGACGTATATTATGGTTGTGTGGTCTCTTAGAGGTCAAAGTGGACTCAATCACTCTATGGATGTGACAATTATGGAGGAGGTTTCAAACAGGCTTCCTTTTACAATTTTTCTGTGTTCTGTGTTCTGTGGCTGGATGCTCTGATGAACACAAGCCTCCTCAAGCGTTAGGGAGAAGCACCGGGTGGCGAGTGACCGGAGTGGGGGGGATCTTACTCCTGTTTGCCAGGATCTGGCTGGCCACGAAGGAGACTCAACTGTAGCTTTTCAGGATGAGGACAGGTCTCTATTCACCTCTTTCTGAAATCACAGCCCTTCCCAGCTACCCCGTGAGCAAAGGTCATTTCTTCCTCAGTACAAATGACACCTGAGTCCAGATAAAATAGATTAATCAAAAGAATGCTCTTTTCTTACATTTCCATTCTTTGTTGATTGTTTAAAAAAAGGGTATTCTGACTATAGCTGCCACTAGAAGACCACCAGGCATTACGAGAGTCAACCCATAATCCTTTCTGAAGCCTTGCATAACTTGCTGAAAACCAACTGCCTTTTGTCTATGGGACTTGCTGGTTGAGCCTTCCACCCCCGTTTCCCCACTGACCGTGGTTCCCACCAGGTGCACCAAAAAGGGCCTGTGTTGTTCAGTTGGAAACATGCAGAGACCTTGGACACATCTTGTCCAGAAGAGATGGGCCCCAGAAATTGCAGTATCGCATATAAGAGAGCTTATTCGGGAGAAGAATCTTCCATTCCACACTCCCTGACTCCTACAGCAGCCAGATTCTGTACCTCATCCCCCAGAGCCTCCTAAGCCCACAGCCATAGTCCCAGAGCTGGAAAAGCTCCTTCACTCAAGCCCATGAGCTGCTAAAAATACCTTTTTGATAACCACCAGCACGTGTAAAACTTGACAATAGTGTCAGAAAACCATAAACCTACCAAAAGTACATTCACAAAATATTGACAAAAGTCATAATTTTGACGGAAAATTTAATAACAGTTTATAAAAATATAATTTTCAAATGTAAAATACAAATAATAAATGAAATTAATATAAATGCTCATACACGTAGTCATCTCTCCTTTCTCCCCTATACATCCATATCTATATCTGTATAGATATATACATTTTATATAGATATACACATTTTATATAGATATACACAGTCACATGCATACATACAATTTCACACAGAGACAAGCAAGAACTAAAGGTCTTGATTTGTTATTAAAATACTTTAACTTTGAAATTTTCTTAAAATAGAGGTAAAAAGGACACCAATAGCCCCAGATGGAAGAAATCTTATTTCAAGCCACACAAAACCCTTTGATTTGTCTGAAAACTCCACCTCTTCTCCCACTTCTTACGGTCTGTTTGGTCATGGAAAATGAAAGCATTAGTTTTATACAGGTCAAATCAAACACTAAATTAAAAAAAAATAATAAAAATGCACAGGAAGCTGGGTGAGGGGCCCTCTGGACTCTTCCCTTTTTGGTTGTGTACAGGTGAAACCTTCATGAATTTTATTTTTTTAATTTTTAAAATTTTTTATGGTGTGTATCACTCAGCTGGAAATTGTACTCGGTGAATGAGGAAGAAAATGACGTTCCTTAGGCTGGGCTCTGGGTGGGGGAAGTGGGTGATGGTGGTGAAGGAGCATCTTTCCTCGCCCCCATGACAGTCCCGGGGGATGTCCGTGTGCGTGGGTGTCTGTCTGTACCTCTGTCCATGCGTCTGCTGAGGGGGCAGCAAGAAGAGCTCATGTTCCTCCCTTTAATCACAGAAACATCGCGATCACAAGGCACGTGCCCGGCTGATGCCAGGCTTTCAGTGAGAGCCTCTGCATCGGCTTTAATAGCTGTTGGTTCAGACAGAATAAACATCTCATAAAGGTTAAGGGATTGATTCTGCTTCGAGTTAGAACCCGTGTCAGGAAGCAAATAACTCACAGCGTTCTGCCAGCATAAAATTTGCATGCGCTCAGAATCCAGCCTAAATGTTTACACAGGCCATTAAAAAAAACACTATAGTTGGTGGGGGATTTTTGTTCTCACTCACCAGGAAAAGGAGCCGCGATGCAATCTGAACGTCTCTCCCGAGGCGCTGGTAAAGGTCCCGAGGGTATTCCACTGCCTGTTCCGAGAGAACAGCTGCCTTTTGCCACTTAAAAGTGTGGGAGGGAGATTTTTACTGCTTTCCCCGTGATGCACTTATTTACCCTGCCCCGCACTGTCTGCTCAGCAGCTTCCTCCTGCTTTCCATCTGCTCGCAGTTGTCAAGCTTCCCTCTTCCCTCTTCCCCTTCCCCTTCCCTTTTCCCCTTCTCTCTTTCCTCTTCCCCTTCCCTCAAATCAAACACTAAATTATCCTGCCCTTACCCCTTCCCTCTTCCCTCTTTCCTCTTCCCCCTTTCCCTTCCCCCTTTCCTTTTCCCCCTTACCCTTTCCCCTTCCCCTTCCCTCTTCCACTCCCCCCTTACCTTTTCCCTCTTCCCTCTTTCTTCCTTTCTTCCTTCCTTTCTTTTCTTTCTTTCTTTCTTTCTCTCTTTCTCTCTTTCTCTCTCTCTTTCTCTCTTTCTCTCTCTCTTTCTCTCTTTCTCTCTCTCTTTCTCTCTTTCTCTCTCTCTTTCTCTCTTTCTCTCTCTCTTTCTCTCTTTCTCTCTCTCTTTCTCTCTTTCTCTCTCTCTTTCTCTCTTTCTCTCTCTCTTTCTCTCTTTCTCTCTCTCTTTCTCTCTTTCTCTCTCTCTTTCTCTCTTTCTCTCTCTCTTTCTCTCTTTCTCTCTCTCTTTCTCTCTTTCTCTCTCTCTTTCTCTCTTTCTCTCTCTCTTTCTCTCTTTCTCTCTCTCTTTCTCTCTTTCTCTCTCTCTTTCTCTCTTTCTTTCTTCTTCCTTCTTTCCCTCTTTCTCTCTTCCCCCTTTTCCCCCTTACCCTTCCCTCACACCCCACAGGTGCTGGATTTGGGCATCGTTTCTCAAAGCAGCACTGAAGCGACCCGCAGAGCGAGCACACACAGCAAACCCCCTGAGCACGGGGACAGACCCAAACCGCCGGGTTCCTGCAGCGGGAGATGGCAGAGGGGCTCTAGGTCAGCTCCATTCTCCTGCCTGACCTGACCCAGGCATGGCCCGTGTCCTCCTCACTGTCCATAACCCGCCTGGATCCCACCCCAGCCCGCTGGAAACAGGAACCAGCAGGTGGATGTAGTGAACCGGAGCAGAGGCACCAGGAAGACAATCCTACAGAAGGCAGAGGACAATGTGCCCTTTGTCAAACTAATTTTTTAAATAATTTTTTTTTCACATCGTCCTGTCAATTCCTGTTCTTCCTTAGTGCCGCCCCAAAGGAGCACTCCCCTGATGTTCCCCCTCCCTCACCACCTGTACCTATAAGCGAGGTTCCTCCTCAGCACACTCTGTCCCCTCTCGATGCCCAGCCAGTTCCTGCACCTTAGGGTTCTGAGCCCAGGGTCTGGGGGAGAAGCGGTGGGAAGGGAGCGGACGCCCTCGAGCTGCGGCGTGAGGAGCTGACCGTAGCCGTGGGCTTCCCGGTGAGAGGAAAGCAGCGGCCAACAGCTTCTCTGGTTTACAAAGGCAGATTGTAAAAACAAAGCTATGAATCTTTGCGTGTACAAAAAATTGCTGTGACTCCTCGGAGCCTTTGGCAGCCGTGGCCTGGTAGAGGTTAGGGAGGAGCTGGAAAAGCCTGCGCACTGGAACAGAGCACATAGACATACCCTGAGGTCCATCAAACACAAGAGTACGAGGGGTGGAGTGTGGGAAGTGCTGAACTGTTCTAAATGTGTCAGTGGACACCAAGCACGATACCAAGATATTCACCCAGCTGGTCTTCTGCCCTCCGAGCACCCGTGCAGCACCCTTCAGGGACTGGTGGGAAAAGTTCTGTTTGGAAAAATATTGGGGATGGGGGGAAGGAAAGTTGTCTCTGTAATGTTTTCCATGTCCCCACAACTTGGAGAGGGCCATGATGGCTGGGAGGGCAACTGGCCCCCATTTCCTACAACTGAGAAGGTCCTTCTCAGCTGAGGAGCGATGTGGTGTTGGAGGAGGGATGGGTGGGGGAGATCCTCAGCCCAACCATGACCAGCAGCACTGCTCGCCGCGCTCCACAAGCCATTTCTAGCCTTCCTAATGCCCGATGGCCCCAACACATTTAATTCCTCAAAGCCCTGCACATCTCTATTCTCTCTTGTGACAGCCGTTGATTAATGTCTACAGATGGAAATATCTACTCCTCCTCTTGGCTTGCACTGGAGCCGTAACCCCCTCCCCCAAAAGATCCCGTCTAAGTGGATTTACAGAGTGAGTCTGGCAGTTTCTGAAACAGAAACCCTCTGGTTAAGAGCGGGGTCCGGGCGCCGCTCTCTCCACAGGCTCTTTGAGATGGGGACGTGGGGACGGGGGAGATCCCACACCCCGTCCAGCCGCCGGCCCCTCGCTGAGACAGCCCTCACGGCTGCCAGTTCTTCCTGAAGGTTTTACAATGCGCACAGTTTCAAACAAACATCAGATGAAAGCAATTTTGAGTCTAAACCAAGCAGGGCCAGGCTTGCGCTGGTGATTTATTGGTGAAAGTCATCGGGCCCTATTACCTATTTCTCGAGCCATCCAGCCCTTTGGCTCCCAGCCATCTCTGGGGCCTGATTCTGGTCTTAGTGAAGTTAATGGGAGGTTTTGTCACCGATTTCAGTAGGAGGCCTCTAGCTTTCCAACTTTCTGCCTATGGAGGCTTGAAGTGCTTCCAGGTTTCCACCACAGTCTGTGGTTCCCCTCTGTAAGTCAGGTGGAGGCTAACGAAGTGCCCGAGCTTAGGAGAGCTCTGGGTCTCCCTCGCCCACCAGCTCCACACCCGCGGGAGTGTGTCCCCCCTGATTTACCCTGGGTCCTGGGTCACTGCCAGCGGAGAGCGGGGGGAGCCCCTGTCACTCGTCCCCCCCTTCCCTGCACCTCTCCATCACGGCGTAGACGTACATATGTATATACGCGGATATATTAGAATCATCTGGACTCTTTTAAGTCATTCGCCATCGAAACTGACTTCAAATTCAAGTTTTAAAGTTGAAATAACAAAGAAGGAAAAAAAGAGCCAGAAGGGAGCCAGCTGCAAGGGTACTCACAATTTTCATCAGTCTACGGGACCCTCCTAATAACATATTTTACTACTTTGTAGTGAACTTTCTTTGCTTCTGCCATAAATATATTCCCTATGCTGTAAATGAATAGCTTGCAAGCTCAGTAAAGTTAATATAGAAGAATAAATCTTAACTACCTAATGTCAGGTCAGAAATATAAATCTTATCTAATATGCCAGGTCAGAAGGAAAGAATACTTTTAGCTGAAAATAGCAAATACTTTCCAGCGCAGAGTAGGAACTTATTTTTCTCTTTAAAAAAATATGCTGCCCCTAATAAGATGAGTTGAACAGTCTCCTTTTAGAATCTCCAAAAGAAAAATAAACACATCGAGCAGAGTTAATTTATAAAATGCTCCAAAGTTTATCTTGGCAGAACAGTTTTAGGCAGTGAGATTTCTCTCCCTCTCGCACAAGCATTCATACACACACACACACGTCTCAAAATTAGGACAGGGCCTTACAATAGCAAATACTACAGGAAACTTCTATATCTGGATAAATTCAGAGATCCTTATTCAGACAAAGCTCTCGTTTTCACACCAATGGCAATCTTTCCAAAGCAAGACAATGATCCTTCAAGCCTTTGAGGCCCACCGGTGCCCTCTGTCTCAGGTGCCCTCCCGTGCCCTGGGAAATAGCCATGTCCTCGCCCTCCCCTCCTGCCCCGGGGCCCCCCTTGTTGGGCAGAGCTGGTGGGTGACCTGTCAGCCGCCCTGCCACCGCTGCCCATCCTCTTCTTCCTCCTCCACACGTCTTGCACAGGCAACTTCTGAGGCTGTGGAGGTGAAGCCCACCAAAGGCTTTCCTTCAGCCCAATGGGCTTACCTTTATTTTATTTTTATGGTCCACACGGCTGCAATCAGCCCGTGCTGGGGAGCCTCAACATCAGGGGGATACTGGAGGTTCCTCCAAGAGACTGCCCAAGTGCAGGGCACAACACAGACACCGTGCCCCACGGTGACACCCCCAGGGAGCTGGGAGCTCCTCCGCCACTCGGTGGAGCAGCCCCTGGCCTTTCAGGCTGTTTATTGGCTTCGGGGTCAGCAAAGCAAAGAGTCACCTCCCTCCAGATGGGCAAGAAGAGAGGCATTTTCACGTGGCCGAAGCCCAGCCCGGAGCTGATGCCCGCTGCTGGTGCCCACACCGTTCCCTGGAGCACCTCAGTGCCACCAGGTTACAGCCCCTGACTCACCAAAACCCCACAGCAGAAGGCATCAACGAGCGGGTTCCCTCTCACTTCTCCTCTTTTTCCTTTCTGGCTGCTGGGGAGCTGCCAGTAATTTCCAGCATTTGCTCTGACAACTGTTCTACTATAAATATTTAGAAGAATCCATTAGAGATTAAACAAAGTGTAAGTAACTGCTCCTAAGTGATGGCTCTCACTAATGTTTGCAGCAACAGGCGCTTTACAAGCGCGTATGAAGGTCCCACCTCCAGGCTGCTGGTAGGAAAGGGCAAGAGAGGAGGCAGCAGCCGGAGCGCGGGGTGATCTGAGCGTCGGTGTGTTATCCTGGGAAATAACCAGCAGAGCGCCCCGTCCCCACCAGTGGATTTTACATGATCTCCATCAGCCTGAGAAAGTACTCACAGCCCCAGNATAAGTGTATCTACACTCTAGCCAATTTATTTGCTATTTATTTATTTTATATATATATATAAAAAACACATCTACATATGCAGGTGTATGTCTGTGCATGTACACAGCAGAATAGCAAAATATTCATATTCATATACTCATACTGCAGCAGAATTTTCTCTCCCAAAAAATGATGCTGATTTTTTTTCTCCCATTCAAATTACATTATATATTGCCAGTTTGTGGTGAGTAGGGTGTGCCGGTTGCAATGCAGAAGAGGTAAAAAATGGATCACAGGGTTTGGCTCCAGTGCCCACCTTGCACTGGTCAAGAAAAAAGTCCTGGGGCATCTCCAGGCCACCCCTGACGCTGTGCTGGGGTGGTGGGTCTGATACTCGGGAACAAAGCGTGGAAGGCATCATTTCTAGTCTTTTAAACTGGCAGCCCCTTTCCACTTTCCTGGAACTCAATGTCTAGAGGGTCTCTAGGAGTTACCCGTGTTGTTCACCCTCTCATTGTAGTGCCATTGCCACATTTTCAAACTTAGAGTCACTGTTTTCTGTAGGCAAGTTCAGCTCCCTCCAAGGAATGAAGTCAAGCTGGGTAACTGGGAGAGTGGGGTGTGTGAGCTGCTGAGCAGGAAGATGCTGACTCCCATCACTGCTCCTGGTGGCTTATGCAGTGGCTGGACTGGGTGTCACAGCAGGGAGGAAGGATGAAACTTGTCTAGGTAAAGTTTGGCACTGCAGGTTTCCCAGAGAAGTAAAATGGAAGATACAATGCTTGTCATCACCTGAAGCAAGGTAAACCCCAAGGAGGGTGGCAAAGGGAGTCATTGAAGCCTCCTCACTAGTTCAGATGTTGGGCTGGTGTCAAGGGTGAAGAGAAGGGTAACATCTGCTCCAGCTTCCCCTCAGCACAGTCAGCTCACACCCAGCACAAATTAAGTGAACTTGCCACCATCAGTTCCTGTGCCTGAGATGGTCTCAAAGCAGAGCAGATGTGCCTGGCTCCAGATTAGATGAGATCTGGGGAAGAACTTCTTTGCTGTGAGGGTGGTGAGAGCCTGGCCCAGGTTGCCCAGAGAAGCTGTGGCTGCCCCATCCCTGGAGGGGTTCAAGGCCAGGCTGCATGGGGCTTGGAGCAACCTGGTCTGGTGGGAGGTGTCCCTGCCCAGAGCAGGGGGTTGGAACTCAATGATCTTAAAGGTCTCTTCCACCCCAAACCATTCTATGGTTCTACGATCCTGAGTTTCTTGACAGTGGCAAGGATGATGAATGACAGGTAGGACATAAGGTGATTTATCTTCTTCTGTACCTCCATCTGTTCATAAGTGGGAGCTTCAGGAACTCAGGTAGAGGAGATGCTCATGTCTAGAGAAACTACAAAGAGGCAGACTAGACCGACTCTTCAAGGAAGAGGGACATTAGTACGGAGTGTCTCTAAGCTAGGGGGCCGGGGCAGCTGAGAGCAACTGGAGTTGTTCTGCACAAAACTCCCCTAAGTGACTGTATTCACCTTAAAATGATAACAATAAGAAGCAGCAGCAAGAATGCGCCTTTCAAAACTGTACAAATATCAGTTCATTTTTCATATTAGTCCTCTTGACAGAGGGTATTGCCATACTTTTTCAAAAGCGGAAAGGAGGTGGATAAGTTACCATCCAAGACCAGCCAACAGCCGCCATCTCATTTTCAGACGCACCGATCACCTGCAAATCTTGCTGAATTCCAGCTGGTCATACCTCATATGTCCCTCCAGGAACAAACCTCCCCCTGGATACTTTGGCAGGTCTCTGATTTTTACAGGACAGTGCAAATAAATAATTTGACCCTCTCCCTTGGCTGCAGGCACTGAAAGCACAAACACCAACAACTGGGCTAGTCCTTGGCCACCAGATGGCAATTCCCAGGCCATCTTATCCTTAGGCAGAGGTTTAAGATAGTTGGGATGGACTGAGCCCTCAAAGTGTCCATTTGCTTCCAATGACTATGAAGCCTGATGTCCCCGAGCCCAGAGGGGGGACCCCCCTCTCTGTCCATAGAAGACTTAAATCCAACAAGACCCACGTTGACCTTTGAAGAGCGTGGACAGCTGGGCCAATCAGGAATGTCCAAATCTTCACTGCCTATGGCCAGGGGAGGTAAATCCCAGCGTGGGTCCCTAAGTGCAACATCTTAGTTTTTAAAATTAGATAAAAATCTCTCAGAGGTGCTGAAATGTAGTTGAAAGGGAACTAAACCTCTAGAGCTCGTAACTCCTACTCTGGAGTCATGCTTGACTGTTCCAGGGCAGCAGATATTTTGATTATACGAAACAGGAGCCAAGGAGCCACAGCGCAACGTGGAGGAAAGAAACGTGTAAAAAGAGAGGTTATAATCATTAAGGCTATTAAGGTAATTTTTCTTCTTTTGCTCACAGCCGTGCTGGCTGAGGGAACGGGCTGTTTAAGGTAATAGTGTCTCCGAGCTCAGTATAAGACACCTTAAGTATAAGCACCTCTAACACCCCTCGCAGATGCTCGTCTGAAGAAACAAAGTGGAATGTACGCTGCGGCTCAGAAAAGACAGGAACAGTAAATAACTTGGCCTGTTACTCCTTCTGCTTTTTTGAAAGAGGAGAAGCGTTCCATCATTTCACCCTGTTTTCACACGAAACAACATTCCATCTTTACTTCCTCTTTAAAATACTAATTTACTAGTGCTTTCTTAATTTCCTCTGATATAAAGAATAAACAAACTGAGGAAGAGCCCATACTGCTGAGGAATTTTAGATACATGTTTAGATTGTAGAAAATGAAGAGGCCCTGTTAATTTTCTTGTGTTTTGCCAGTAATTTCACATGAATGTTAAACTGCATTAGACAAGTGGCTTAAGGCACAGCAAGAGAACACGATGTGAAATCAAAAGGATACTTTCTAGAGATTCTCCCCGTCTCTCTCCTGCACAAATATATCGCGGTAAAGCCAACAAGTCTCCTGCCATCTGTTTGCTGACACCGATGCCTCATCCAGCCCCTACGCTACGCTGAAACCTTAGGAGACATAAAGATCCGATTTTGTTCATAGGGCAACAACACGGAGTTTGTTTTAAGGAAACTGAAGTTTATTTTATTTCTGAAGACTCCTGTGAAGCCAGTAGTTCTCAAATCACAAAGCAAATATTGGATCACCACCCTATGTTAAAAACACGGCATTTTTATTTGCTTTTATCCACAATTATTTAATTCTCTCTTTTTTTTTTTTTCTTTAATGTCATCAGAATCAGATTGATGAGTGTCATACACCTCACTCGAGTGAGCGACCGATGGTGTGGCTGATGCTATCACAGATGCCCGGCCCCTGGGCCAGGGTGCAGGGGTGAGGGATGTCTGAAGGAGCTGGGCAAACACTGCAGGAAACTCAGTGGCCCCTTTCTGGGGCACAGTAATCGATGGTGAAGCTGCAGCGTGCTCTTAGGGAGATGTCTGAGCTCTTCTTTGAGGCTCACATGTGTGACTGGGGTTACACTGCCTCCCTGAGACTCTCGCAGTGATTGAACCACCAAGGCTTTCTGAAACTTGCCTCGGACAACGCAGCTGAGACTCCCGGATGTCCCTTGTCCTGTTGCACCTTTAATTCCAGCAGCAGAGAGCTTTACAGCACTGGGAACTTCAGGGGCAACCCTTAATTACAGACTGACTTCTTTCCCACCTGGAGAAGGAGGTGCTGGTTGTGGAGAAAACACTCCAAAAAGCCAAATGCAATTTTTACTACTCTTTTTTTACCTCCAAGACCAGGCATGACCGAGGCTTCAACACACCGGATCTCAGCCCTGTCCTGTGCCAGTGCCGCTCTTTCGGTTACACTTTCATGGAGCTGGTTTTTGCTTAAAAACCATAACAGAAGGATTGGAGCAGGGTCTACCACACGCTGCTCCTATGCTGTAACCAAGCGACTGAAGACCATGGAGATATCCCAGTGCCACTTTCCCTCATGGCTGTGTCCCACTGCCGACAGCAGCTCTTAGGCAATAGGTAGCATCAAGACACTTCAAAGTTTAGAGATCTTCTGAGGAAGACACCAGAAGGAGGCAATGCATTGACTCTTCTGAGTCCTGAGTAGTGGGCCATTGCTTCAGCAAGGGCTTTGGAATGGGAAGGGTTGTCAAGCCTTGGAATGGGCTGCCCAGGGCAGTGGTGGAGTCCCCATCCCTGGAGGGATTTAAAAGCCAGGCAGATGTGGTGCTGAGGGATGTGGGTCAGTGGTGGGTTTGTCAGCGTTGGGGTGATGGTTGGACTCGATGATCTGAAAGGTCCCTTCCAATCCAGGCCATTCTATGAGTCTATGATTCTATTCCATTTTGCTGCTTTGCTGGTAGGAGCCACAGTTTCAGCCCTGGAGGTTCCTCAAACGCCTCAGTTCAGACTGGTTACAGCAGCCATCAAACAGGAGGTGCATTCCCTGTCTTCTCCAAACTCGTGTTGTCAAAGAATGGTGCTGGCACCCCAGAGAAACAGCCCCCCCCCTCCCTCCCCCCGCAAAAAAGCCTTTCCCTACACGATGGAGCTGTATCTCACTTGATCGCTATGAAGTGCCTCGAGGACCAGAGGGTGGAAGGTCCTACAGAACCGCACATGCATTTGGAGTCCTACTGCTGTTGCTGCTGTTGCCATTTGATTCTATCACCTCCTTGGGGTTTTTAAGGATGGCTGAAATCACAACAGGGTTTGCAAAAACTGTCTTTATTCTCTTTTTCACATGCCTGTGAAAATCTCCGCAATTCTTTTCCCCGATCATTTGGCACCCTTTTCACGTGGCTGCCCTTTGAACACCCCTTTCTAATTTTCTGTGAGAACACCTTTGCTGCGCTGGCTCTTTTCCATATGGAGCGTTACATGTGCTGTGGGTATGGAAAGTATTACACAGTAAACAGCAGATTTAAGCTGAAAAAGATACTTTTAGAGATTAATGAAGGGGCTTTGAGTCTCTCCTTTTACAGGACACCAGTTTGATTCTTCCTGAAATCAAAGCAATGTTTTCCTTCCCATCAGGATATAGTTTAGTAGCCCCTTATGAAATTATTTAATGACCTCAAAGTTGGAAATCTTTATATTAAAAAAAGCAATGAAATGATCATGTGTGTTGGGTCTCCTGCTGAGACACAAAGAAACAGGGCTGCTAACTCCAAGCCCTGTAGAAATCCTACTCCCCAGTCTAATGGCAGCGATTTAAAATGCATGAACATTAATTTTAAAAAGTTAATACATTAAAGTAGTACTTCTCAATTCACATAGCTATGCTTTTCTCTGCAGAATTAGGGAGGAGAATTTATTTCTTTTAATCTTTTAAAAAAGGAGAAAAGAATAATGGTTTTGTTCTCTGGAACACCATGAAAACACGGTCATTACGCTGAAAATCTTTGATATTTCATTTTCACCACTATGAAATTACCTAAAAATGTTGAGAAGTTAAAAAATGAAAAATAGTTTAAACTTTGAATTAGTTAACAGCTGAGAAGTCCAAGGCATTATTTTCAAAGTTACTATGTTAAGAGTTAGGCTTTTGCCCGCTTCAGGAAGATACGTGTCTGCTCCAAGCACAAGAGCCTCTGTTCAAGAATGTATCCTTAATTTTAATCAGGTATTTGAGTCTAATTGAACTCAAGAGGTCTGTAACACGTGCGTGAAGGCAACCAGATGCTGATGCGATTTTTCGAATGGGAAGGAATCGAAGCTTGGGCTTACGTGGTAATTGTTCAGGGGTTTTTCTCTTGGGTCTGGGTCTGCAGAAAGTAGCATAAAAGGGGTCAGCAAACACTAAAGCTTGTGAAGATGGTGCTCTGCACAGAGCAGAAAAAAAGGCCTTTTATTTCCCTGAAATTTCTGACCTTTTTTGTTATTTTTCTTCTCCCTGGTGCTCTTTGCTCACCAGCCACAGCTCCCGTTTGCTGTGGACAACTCCCAACACAGGGAACATTCCTCGCTGGAGGAACTTCCCCGGCTCTTTTCCTGGATCCACAGGGAGCCCAGCACCCCTGGCAGAAGGCAGGGCAGCCCCTCTGGCCGCCAGCAGAGGGTTCCCCAATAACCCCATCTCTCCAGAGCAGAAATCAGAGAGCTAAAAGAACTGGCTTCTCCACTCGCCTGGGTCTGCCTCTGAAATCTGGGCACGGAAAGGGTGCGCGGGTGACCATAATAACTTGGTGCCTCACTGGCACCCGGGGCTCGGGAGTTGTGCTCACAACAATCTGATATATATGAGAAAAATCCCATACAAAGCAAGGTTTAAAGCGGTGCCAGGGACAGAATCGCGTGTGAAGGCTTTCCATGAGCAAAGAAGGCAGGAATTTTAACCAAAGCCGAGGACAGATTGCAAACAGCCATGAATTAAACACCTCAGCACCCCGAAGAGACAGGTACCATTCCTCTGCTGCAGATGAAGAGACTGAAGCCCAAAAATGACAAGGCCAAAACTTTTAAGTGTGGCTCTAGAGGTGAAGCAGCAGCCCTTTGACTGGGCCCCTAAATAAATATCTGCATTTTCAGTCCTCTGACCGTCTGCCTCTTCCACGGGCACCCTGCAACCCGGGTTATACACGAAGGAGCAAAGCAGGGTAGCTGTCTCGCTGGGTTTGAAAAATGTGGGCGCTGATACTTTTAACTTTTCAGTGCGAGAAGGAGACCATAAATTGGCAACTTCACCAGCCTTCACAGCCAAGAGCCCCTAGGTTTCCCCCAAGCATGTAACTCGGTGGTCCTGTGAGGGGTGGGGAGAAGACAAAGTGAGGAGGTGTTGAACATTCATCTACTGCTGTTTGCTCCTTTTCCATCTGTAGCGGGCTGCGTATGGGTTTGCTTTGGGGGTGAGGAACCCACACCACCACAGTCATTCTCCCTTGTTTCTAACATGAAACGCAGACCTCTGCAGATGGCAGGTTGGCAACTGGCTCCATCGCTCTGCCCCAGGACAGAATCCCCTTTTTGTACAATTTTGCCTGCTCTCACCGGGGGAACCCACCTGCTTGTGGGGAACCGCTCCCTCCCCGGGAAAAGCAAATCACTTCCCCTGCTTCATGCAGCTCCGCGAGGTCAAGCTAAGAGGGATGTTTTCATGCCGGGGCACGGTTCAACCTTTCCTTCCGCTCACTCCATTTTGGCATCTGTTTGTGTCATTTTTTTTTAAAATCACGGTATTTGCTGCAGCCGCCCAGCATTTGGAACGATGCTGTTGTGGTCGCCCCACATCCGCGCCCCGTCTCATGGCAGCCCAACCAAGGGGTGCCACAAGCCACCAGCCACCGGCCACTGGCCAAAGACTCCTCCTATTGGGCGCTTTAAAAATAACTGCCGTCATTTCATGTTTTTCTAATATCTAGGGGATGTTTGGTTTTCACCGAAGCCTAACTAATTGTTGGTGTAACTTCTATTAGGCGGTTCCATTGGCAGGAACGGGTTCTATTTCTATCATTTATTCTGCATCAGCTTAACTTAATTATTTTACGGTGTGACAGAACTGAACAGTCCTCTCCTCCTCGTTACTGCTGCTATTACAGAAAGCAGCGCTGCTGTGAAGTGCCGGGGATATTTTGGAAGCTGGCTGAGGCGTCCGACACCTGAAAAAGCACCTCTTGGGCCACCAAACAGCAAACGGGTCATTCAAAAAAGTTGGAATTCTAGGGAGCCCAGTCATCCCTAAAAGTTATAATTCACAGATTAACCATTAATCCTTCCAAATGCCTTTGTCTTCAGTTTAGGTTAAATTGGTTTCAAAGATACATAAGCCTTTCCTTTCTTTTTTTCCCCATATTTTTTTGCTGTTGTAGAAACACATTAAATTGGCTTCAAAACCTGTATCGTTCTTACTATAAGACGTGTAATAACAGTCATAACACTAACCCCAGAGATTTCCTCGATATTTCATTCTTGGCTTTATATTGCATAACTTTGTTTGTTTTTCTTTACCTAGTATCGTCAATAGGTGGCCTCAGCTTATTTATTTTCTTACTTTAGAACTTCCTTTTTCTTTTAAATTAAAATTCTCTATCTCACCATTCCTTATCACCTTTACATGGTTACTATTATTATTTCAAACTAAAGCCACTCAGAGAACCATTGAAAGAAAAAAATTCCTTGAGAATAACATCACTCCTTAAAAATAGAAACATTTCGTAAAAAAGCTTTGACATAATTTTGTCAAAATCCTTTTCAAGTAACTGCAAGTCAGTATTCCCAACCAAGTGAAACAGGTTATCTTTTAACCTTTTGTAGGATTGCTGCCAGCAAACTGGTGTCAGAGGGAAAGGTCTGAATGACTGATTGACTGATTGATGGTGAATGACTGCTGAGGTCATATTGGCCCTTTACCCGCGCAACAACCGGCTACAACAGCCACCAACAACCCCGCTCCGTCAGCAGCTTCTGCCTTCTAATACAGCCTGTGCAGAAGCTTTCTATTAATTTAACTATCTGGAAAGTTTGATGCGTCGGCGTTACACTGTTAATTGGTTTCAGGATGAAGAACATACTTTTACAGATATTACATTAAAAAAACCCTAGCCACAACACACCACCGATCAGTTTTAATTAATTTTAATTCATTTTCTCTTGCGATCAGCTGAGCTGATTGGCGCACAGATCCCCGGAGAAGTGGTGGTACAGCTCCACATAAAAAAATGAGCTGTATCTCCATCCGCAAAACGGACAATAGTCTTGATTTCATCTCCAGCACCCCAATAATTCACCTCAAAACCTTCCTAGCGTGGCTTCAGCTGGACTGCAAAATGTATCGCTGTATCACGGCAGTGATGTTAGAGGTGTTAGGGCTTTGGGGAAGGGAACGATGCTGGGCGCGAGCTCTGAATCTCTTTCATGTGGGAGGGGAGGGCTCAGACTTCAAAGGGAGGGCAGTGGCAGAAGGGGCGATGGAACCAGCCCTCGCTGCGTGCCATTCATAGCTCCTGCACAAGGAGAGCCAGGCACGCGGAGCCTGAGCCCATTTCTCAGGAATCAGATGCTTCCTTAAATCTTGCCTGTTCTATTACTTAACCCCAACCCAAACCAGCTACCCCATCACACCGCCCTCTAAGAATCACAGAATCATAGAGTTGCCTGGGTGGGAAGGGACCTTCCAGATCATCGAGTCCAACCATCACCCCAACACTGACAAACCCACCACTGACCCATGTCCCTCAGCACCATATCTGCTCAGCTTCTAAATCCCTCCAGGTGTGGGGACTCCACCACTGCCCTGGGCAGCCTCTGCCAAGGTTTGTCCAGGGAAGTGGTGGAGTCACCAACCCTGGCGCTATTTAAAAGACAGATCACTGAGTTAAAAATCAGATCACTGGACTCAGAACCACGGGCTGCCCTAATGTTGATTAACAAATTAGTGAAATCCTCACCCCCACCTTCTCACCGTGACTTTGATGGGCTGGGACTTCCACCAGAGCTGACTGGTGATGAAGTCTCTTGTCTGTTTTCCATCAGAGTCGAACTCGATTTCGTATCACACCGTTCATGCTTTGCACTCAAAAACCTTTGACTTCTGGTTTTTTTCCAGCCTGGCAGGGGTCTCAGAGGCACGAGGGAAAAGTCAAAAATAGTTGGGTCATGCCTTGCTGAGTGTTGATAGCACGTACCTCACAACACAGCCCTGCAGCGGAGAAGCAGTTACTAGAGCTAATATTTTAATCATTAATTTCAACCTGGAATTTTGGGCAGTATTTTGTGTCGCTGACAGATGGATGGTGAGGTCAGCCTGGAGAATTTACCCTTTCTCCTGTATGAAAACTTCAGATCAGAGTTTCCCCTTGTTACAAATGGTAGAAAACAATTTTTAGAGACCTTCCAGCACCGCGATACTCCTTAATATCGACCCTCTGGGTTCAAATCTTGACGCGAGACTTGAATTTAAAGAGAGGGGTTCCGTGTCAGTGTGTGTGCAGGCAGCAGTCCAGAAGAGTTCCACTGCAAACAGCCTACTCCTGGGCTCCTCGTTAGCCCCAGTATGGCATGAATTTAATGGTTACACAGGAAAAATTATTTCATTCAGCACACACTTGTGATCAGTTCCACTTAGGAAAATACACAGAATTGAGAGGATATTAAGCAATTGAGCAGAGGCACATCTGAGCCACGCCAAGGCAGCGGGCTGGCTCGCTCTCCGCCTTATTAATTTTTTAACGCTGTAAACATGGTAGTAGAAAATCATACCTCCGACACGGGATTACAGGCTTCTGCCGTCTAAACCCTTCTCCCCAGTCCCCAGCATGGAAAGTCAAATCTGTTACATCCTGCTGCTCTTTCTGCGGTTTCTGAAACAAAACTTTGCGAGAAAAACTCCGGTCTCCAAAGACCCTGTGGGAAAGGAGAGGCTGGCGCAGGCAGCCGCAGTTGTGTAATGCTGACAGCGGGAGCCGAGCGAGCCTTGCACAGCCTGGACGTGCCCGGCAGCTGTGCAACACGCCACCCGGAGAGTCTCCCGTGTGTTAAAGGAGGAAAAAAGAGGTGCAAACGGGGTGGGGGGACACACACAGGCTTTGCTGCCACCAGCGCAAGCTGAGCACCAGCAAGAACACAGGAACGGCAGCTGGGACGCCAGTGTCAGGCAGAAAATCATAGAACCATAGGATTGTCTGGGTTGGAAGGGACTTTTCAGATCATCGAGTCCAACCATCAACCTAACTCTGATAAAAACCATCACTCGCCCATGTCTCTAAGCACTATATCAACCCGTCTTTTAAATCCCTCCAGGGATGGTGCCTCAACCACCGCCCTGGGCAGCCCATTCCAATGTGCAATAACCCCTTCAGCGTAGAAATTTTCCCCAATATCCATCCTAACCCTCCCCTGGTGCAAATTGAGGCCGTTTCCTCTTGTCTCATCGCGGAATTGAGGGGAGAAGGGACCGACCCCCCCTGGCTACACCCTCCTTTCAGGGAGTTGGAGAGAGTGAAATCATAGAATCATAGAATGGTTAGAGTTGGAAGGGACCTTAAAGCCCATCCAGTCCCACCCCCTGCCCTGGGCAGGGACACCTCTCACCAGACCAGGTGGCTCCAAGCCCCCTCCAACCTGGCCTTGAACCCCTCCAGGGATGGGGCAGCCACAGCTTCTCTGGGCATCCTGGGCCAGGCTCTCACCACCCTCACAGCAAAGAAGTTCTTTCTGGTATCTAATCTAAATCTCCCCTTTCCAATTTAAAACCAAATCAAGCAGAAAGATGAATATTTCAAAGAATGAGCGTGTCCGATACACAGCTGTGCGTTTTTACTTGACAGAAGTGTGTGTGTCTTGTAGGGAAGAGACTGGGGAGTCACAGGGTCGTCAACAACTTGGTTTTTCAAGTTCTGTGTGCCTGTGAGCAGCGCAAAATCAACCAGGGAGCTTCACACCAGCCCCTTGCAGGATGAAAGTGTTAAAGTACTGTCTAAATCTATAGATGTGCATCAAGTAGAATCTCTTTCCAAAACTCACGCCTCCTTTCTTCATCTCAGCACAGATGAGTCTCACAAGTGTCACACACACGGGTTACACAGCTATTAGGTCATACAGCTGTGGGGCTACTACTCTCTACAGACCCCACACTTTCCCTTCTATGACAGGTCTTCTGATCTGGACAATGAGGAGGAGATAATGTAATTTAGTTTTCCATTTCCAGAGAAGATTCATAAGATGTAGTCTTGAAGGCTGGGTGTTCAGAAACAGCTACAGTTGACTCTAAAAGTAAGGTCTGTAGTTATTTATAGGATGTAGAAGTTGGTAGGAGAAGGTCTTGTGTGACCCGGTCCTACCTTTGCCATCCCTACTGATGTGCTTCAGGCAACCTGCCTCAGGGATCCTCTTTGGTTCCCATACCGGTTAAACTTCCTGGATCCCTGAGTTTTGGTGCTGCTCCGTAGTACATGGGAAAAAAAGCGCCAATTTCCCTTCTCTCTCCACGAAAAGAATTTTTCAGTTTATTTACAAAACTCCTTGGAATGAGAAGGAGCCATTTGTGGTCGCTGTGGCTGGTTTCTGTTGTGCCGGAGATGCTAGGAGACTGCACAAAACTCCGCACCCCCGGCGAGATTTTTCAGCCTGTTGATGCTCTTCCTAACCAAATTCAGGGGAAATGTGTTCTGGCAGCCAGCACGCTTCACTTTCAGGATCGCTTTGCCAGACATGTGTTTAGTAATGATGAGGCATTCCCCAGTGAGACTTTGGCCGTTTGGGCTGAGGGCCTGCTTGGTCGTAGGCATCACTACAGAAGGGTTCCGGATACTCCCTCAGTCTGAGGAACAGGCCCATCCTCATGTTTCTTTTGCTCTCTGGAACTGTTGACATTTGGTGAACAAAATAGGTTGGTTTCTTTTCCCTCAGATGGGAAGTGCCTCTTGAGGAGGAAAATACTCTGTCAAGCCAGCCAGATGTCTGAGGAAATTTTTTTTCAGTCCTTATGGGATCTTTCTCCTTCAAAACCACAGGAGGACACAAGAGGACCTCCTTTGTTATGTGCTTTGTACCACAGAAGGCAGCAAAGCTCTGAAGCAGAATTGAAGTTGGGCAAACCTCTGGAGGAGTTACCATCCTTTTAGAAAGAAATCTTAAAAGTATTTGTGAAGCACAAATCACAAGGAGAAACATAAGACGTTAAGCCTTTAACAGTTGACTTTTACACCGATTTTTCCTCGTTGCTCCCTTTGTGGCTGCCTCTCCTTTCAAGGCCAACTCAGAGTCCTGTAGATCTGGGGGAGGCTGGACAGAGAGTCCCCATTCCTCAGCTGCCACCACTGGTTTGGTTGCACCCCAGAAAACTTATGGCCAACCCACTGCAGCAATTGCCGTGGATGGGTCTGTCTTCCCCACAGGCCCCAGCTGCTGCCCCATCGTGACACGTCAAGTCCCTCGGGTGATTTAAGGCCATGTGATCAAGGGAAGCTTTGCCTGCAAGATTGAGCTCAGGCTCCATCTTGGCCCAGGCTGGCCATCAATTTAGCAGCGATAGCACAAGCTCATCAAACCCACATGTACTCACTCTCCCAGTGCTGTCCCACCACCCTCAGGCCTTCTCCTTGCTCCGCACTGCATGTTGTCCATGTTGGGTCAGTGGTTCTGCCCCACCATTGTATTTCCACAATGGGAAATGCTGTCCATGAAGGAATCTGAGGAAATACGCTGTGGTTTGCAAACTGAATTCCTTAATGACTTTCTCATTAGAAGAGCTTGCCACCCAATGCTGTTTGCCTTTGCCTACAGGACGGTCCACATGATGAAAAGGAGCTCTGCTCCACATGAATTGTTGTTCTCAGGCCACAGCCACAGGTGGCTTCTTCACATCAGGCGAGAGAGAGGGAAATGAACACCAGAGGAGGCACTGAGTGACAGGAGAACCCATGGGACATCCCATCCCAGGTGCCCACCACCACAAGGGGCAGGATGGTGGGTAAAGCCAAGGCAGGGTCTGGGTCTCCTGGCGAGGGCCAGCCCAGCTTGGGGGGTGAATTCCAGAGCAGCTCTGCTGTGAAAATATCTCCTGTGAGAAGCCAGGAGCAGCAGCAGCTGCTCTCCGGCAGGGATGGACTTCATTTGCCTGCACATCTATGTCAGGAGCGAGCCTCTAATTGGACATCTTGTTGTTGAAGAGTAGTGATGGGACAGAGCACCTCAGCTGCACCAAACGGGCACAGAGTCTTCTGCCCTGAGCTTTCCACCTGACTGTCAGAACACACACCCCTCTGGATTCCTCCTGCATTTTCTTATTTTTTTTTTGATCCCATATATAAAGTAAAACTCTTAAAAAAACTTCATTGCAAAGGCTTTAGAATTTATTTGATGTACACTGTCAAAATCTCCTGTCATCTCATCATTGAAAGTTCAGATTTGAATTCAGCTCCTTGTCCCTCGCTTTCTATTTTTAACAGAGAGAACACAACTCATTGTTTCCAGAGAAGGCCTTGGAAAATATTCTAAGAAAGGAAAATCCCCAGTGATTTCATTTGCTAATGAGGCCTAAAACTAATATCTGGACAAACAGCTTCTATAAGAAATGGCCTCCGAGCCAAAAAGGGCTTCAAGCCAGGCGGGGGAAGAGAATAGTTCAAGATAAACTTAGTGTCTTCTCTGATCTCCAGTATTTAGGTTTTATAAAAAGAAAAATGGAGGGATGGATTGTGGACCTAAAGCCAGTCACGAGCCTTCCTACACACACGCTGGACCTGATGAGTCAGTGGGTCTGGCTGACGCTGGTGTAAGGAATCATGGAATTGCCCAGGTTGGAAAGAACCTTCCAGATCATCCAGTCCAACCATCACCCCAAGACTGACAAACCCATCACTGACCCATGTCCCTCAGCACCACGTCTGCCCGGCTTTTAAATCCCTCCAGGGATGGGGACTCCACCACCGCCCTGGGCAGCCTCTTCCACTGTCCAATAACGCTTTCAGTGGATAAATTTTCCCCAATATCCGTCCTAAACCTCCTCTGGTGCAACTTGAGGCCGTTTCCTCTTGTCCCATGGCCTGTTCCTTGGGAGAAGAGACCGACCCCCCCTGGCTACACCCTCCTTTCAGGGAGTTGGGGAGAGCGAGAAGGTCCCCCCTCAGCCTCCTTTTCTCCAGGCTGAACACCCCCAGCTCCCTCAGCTGCTCCTCACAAGACTTGTGTTTCAGGCCCCTGGGGAAGAACTTGTCTGTGGGTCTCCGTGCTCCCACCACTTGCTCTGCCCATGGCAGTGCTGTCCTTTCCATCCTTGAGAGTCTAGGATTTCACTGTGTTCAAAGAGTGTTTGAACACAAGAGGGCAGGCTCTCGATGGCTGGCAGGGTCATCTCCGATGGCAGACATTGCTCCTCACAGCCCACGCACAGGATACATCATCCTCACGGAACTCAGTTCTGAGGATTGCAGAGAATTTTTTGTATTTCAATCTATTTGTCTTTATATTGGATCAGGTAGCACCAAAGACCCAGTGGTTACAAGCGAGAACATTTCTTGGACCTATTTGCAGTACTAAAGCACAGACATGCTGGTTCTGCAGCCAGAGTCTAATCCAGGAGGCCACGGCACCAGCCGCTTTGCCAAGAGCCCGGACCTCTCTCTGCCCCACTGACCACATCTAAAACTCGTCCTCTGCATCCACCTGGTGCTTTTTTACCTGTAGACTTCAAAGTGTTTCCTAAAGTAGAAATACATTTAAAGGCTGAGGGACTTGGTCTTTTTAGTCTGGAGAAGAGAANGAGGTGGTGGGGTCTCCATCTCTGGAGACATTCCAAACCCAGCTGGACACGTTCCTGTGGGACCTGCTCTGGGTGGACCTGCTCTTGCAGGGGTTGGACTGGATGATCTCCAGAGGTCCCTTCCAACCCCATAGCATTCTGTGATTCTGTGGTTTCTTGCCCATTTCTGCTGTTGACCTAAGCACAGAAACTGGAAGCAGGGCTTACAGCGGGTATGCTGAGGCTGGATTTCCCCAGGTGGGGTTTCTGTTCCCAGTTCATTGCAGCACATCACTTACATGCTGAGCTCACCGTGTCTGAAAAAAAAAAAAGGGGTAAAACTTCTGGTTGCCTCCTCGTGGTTACGGCGTGCAGTGGCTGAAGTGCTCGGGGTCTGCAGGCACCGGCCCTTTGCTGCAATGAGAGAGGAATGGGAAGGGCCAGGTCCGTACCCGGTGGCGATGGGATCCCTCCCTGCGGCACAAAGATGCTTCAGAGCCTGAGTTTGCTCCATTTCCCTCTGGAATAAGGGTCTACCGAACATTCAGAGCAGGCAAAATGGGAGGCTACATAGACACAGGGCTCAAAGAAATGCCAGGCACAACAGGAGGCAATCAAAGGAAGATCCCTCTAATAGCTTTTAAGAGAAAAAAATGCCTTTCTTCACTTAAAAGTGTCAGTTCTGACATTTCAACGAGACTTTTTCTCTATCTGTTTCCAAGAACAGGAGCTTTTATTTTTGTTTCACACATTGTGTTATAACATGGCATGAAAACAACCTTTAAATGGAGTTTGATTTACATATTTTAACTTATTCCGTGCTCCGTAATGCTAACAATACGATTCTCCATTTGGAACCACAGTCTCTCCTCTTTTGCTGTGTTATTTGTATGAGATGTCTCTGGGCTGCACGAAAGGCAGCAGAAATTGTGAAAATGGCTAAGAGTACGCTTTATTTCATACTTAATGCTTCTGGGGCTAAAAGGGAGGTGGAAATTGGCCATGAGATGGATCTTAGCTGTAGAGGCTGATCATCTTTGGGTAATAAAGCGTTACCAGTCTCAAGGGCTCACACACACAGCTCGACCCCAGAGCATGTGGAGTTCCCTCTGCTGAGGGAGCCTGTTCACAAGGACGTGTCACAGGTGCTCGCACGTAATGTGTTCCCCATCAAAAGCCATCGTCTGTATGTTATACAGCAGCTTTGATGACAAATACTTTGTACCTCCCTCTGTCAGACTCAATGAAGCGAAGTCATGGGCAGTTTTTAAATCACATCAGCTTCTCAGCTCGTGTTCCTGTGTCTGCCTTCGAAAGCAGTTTCATACGAGAGCCACAGGACAAGGGAGAGAGGGACAAGGACATTTTCATTTACTTTAAAAAGAAAGACGATTCTTTCTGGCTCTCAATTTCAAAAATCAATATACTCTGTATCTTTGGAATCTACTCAGAAAAAAATAGGCTATACTTATCCAGCACTCGGTGTTTTGAGAGTCCGGTGAAGTTCCGTCTGATCACTGCTTGGGGCTGCAGGTCCCACCGTGCAGACACTGTTCATTCTCGTGGTAGTGGTGGGTTCTGGGGGTAAAAACACTTTCCCCCAGGTTGCTCTACAAAGTGAGCACCTTGGGGGGCACAGAGAACTGGGTTCCTATATTCTCGTTGAAATTGTCTGTCCTAGGGCCAAAGTTTGCTCTTCTCTTGTTCAGCTGCACGGAGAGAAGTGACCCTCACTGCTCATTCTAGCAATGAACCAGGGAAAGCGAACTGCAACTCCCCTTGAGGTTTCTCAGGTTGAGGGGCTGGCCATGGGGACCTCAGAGCAGAGAGAAGTGCTTTCCCCACCCCTGGGCTGTGTCCTTTCTGCCAGAACCACAAGTGAACACAGCACAGAGGTGTTCCTGAGCTTCCCGGCCACCGGGCAACCTCCCCTGTGCCCGTAGAGAGTGGTGGGTGGCCTCCAACCTGGAACCAGGGATCCACGGGGGCTTCTGCTCCGCCAGGTCTGCCCTGCCTGGATCCACTGAAGGGAGCTGGCAAAAGCAAGCTCATGGCATGGGAGAGCTATTTAGCAGTGTCTGCAGGTAAAAATAAAATCAAAACACTAATATAGGCAATCAAAGTATTGATAAAATTATTACTGGCCCAAAGATAAGGCAGAAGGAAGCCAACAGTATTTACAAACAGGATTTACAACTGTAAGCGAGGACTGGGTTTCTCTCCCATATGAAGTGTAAGCAGATGGCTCAGGTTGAGAGATGAAAGCTTGCACTTAGATAAAGGCCTGGGTTTTTCATACAAGATGAGGCCAAAAAAGAGAGGGGGCACAGGATCTGGAGCTATTTGATGCTGAATTATTTTTCAGACCCAACTTCTATTTAGAGATGTAACCAAGAAGGAATTAACAGTAGGTAACAACTTCTATAGTAGAGGAGGATGCAAAACATTTTTCCCTACCTCTGAGAAGCAATACACTGATTAATGCCCGCTGCTGGAACGACAGCCTGCGATAGCATCCTCCTCCTGCTGCCCCCAAGCCCCTAGAGAAGAACTGAGCAGTCTTAAGCAGCGAGGGTAATAAGTTTTCCTTTCCTTGTCCGAAGAATTAGAACAATTCAATTTAAAGGCAAATATAATCCTACCTACACTCCACGCTGGGACTGGGGCAGGGTAAATGCCACAGTTAAGTCTGAACATCAGGTTGTAATTGTTAGAGATTAAAAACACGCCAGAGAGAACATTCCAGGGAAAGGAGGAGGGTGAGAAGGATGGCTCTCCTCTGGCTTTTTATTAAGGCGAATTAGCGTCAGATCTTACAAGGGCATATTCCTGCCCAGCAGAACTCAATCAAAAGGCATTTAGTCAATGAAGGAAATTATACACTAAGTTGATTTTTAATCATCCAGCCAGGAAAAGCAGAGATAAGGGAACGTGTATTTATCTGCCGAGCCAAGTGCATACAAGGCAGACAAGCTGCTGGAAATAACCAACAGAAAAATAACTGTTCTGTAAGGCGCTGCTGTTCCAGAAAATCTATTTCAGACATAATTTGCTGTGAGCTGTCTCTGCAAGACGTGAGCACATCAGCTGAGCTTCTCGTTTCTACGCATATGAAATAATCCCTGACATGAAATGTCAGGTCATAAAAGACATGAGAAAAGAACTAAGGGATCTTTCAGAGCTGTCAGGGAGGTGGACGGCCCGCCCTCCCAAGTGCAGAGGAACCATTATTTCATGGTCTTGTCTAATATTTTGTTCTCTCACTGGGGTTTGTTTTGTGTTTTTTTTTTTAAATGCTTGTCTTCTCAGTGCATCCTAACGTGAGCCAGGGTTGCCAAGGAGGGTGTGCGACGTGCTCTGACTACAACGGGTGCCTGTCCTGTAAGCCCAGGCTCTTCTTCGTGCTGGAGAGGATCGGCATGAAACAGATCGGCGTCTGCCTCTCCTCCTGTCCCAGCGGATACTACGGGACACGCTACCCCGACATTAATAAGTGTGCAAGTAAGTGCTGGGGAAAAGGGGAAGCGCGTGGGTTCGTGTGTTCTCCCCCGAGTGCTGTAAGAGTCAAGCCAACAGAGGAGCCAAGACACCTTCATTTGTTCTGTATGGTAGCGCAGTAAATATTAACCCCCGCAAAGAGGTTAAGGTGAAAAAGTCACAAAATGGCCTTCCTTCAGGGCAGGAAGGACATGGAGCTGTTGGAGCGGGGCCAGAGGAGGCCACGGAGATGCTGCGAGGGCTGGAGCCCCTCTGCTGTGAGGACAGGCTGAGAGAGTTGGGGGGTTCAGCCTGGAGAAAAGAAGGATCCGGGAAAACCATAGAGCCCCTTCCAGTCCCTCAAGGGGCTCCAGGAAAGCTGGGGAGGGACTCCTGATCAGGGAGGGGAGCTGTGGGACAAGGGGTAATGGTTTTAAGCTGGAAGAGGGGAGATTGAGATTAGAAATCAGGAAGAACTTCTTTGCTGTGAGGGTGGTAAGAGCCTGGCCCAGGTTGCCCAGAGAAGCTGTGGCTGCCCCATCCCTGGAGGGGTTCAAGGCCAGGTTGGAGGGGGCTTGGAGCAACCTGGGCTGGTGGGAGGTGTCCCTGCCCAGGGCAGGGGGTGGCACTGGGGGGGCTTAAAGGTCTGTTGCAACCCAAACCATTCTATGACTCTATAAAGCTCAGGGATCCTGGCTCTGTGTGAGTGACCAGCCCAGGACCCAGGTGAGGATCTCCTCCAAGTGGACACCAGGCACTGCCTCTGGCCGTGGTGGCTCTGGAGCGCGGGGACCAAGAGACGCTCAATCTTGGTGGCCGCAGCCCTTTAACCCACTGGCCAGGTTTCAGATGGCCCGTCTTCAGCCTGATTTGGGGGAAGTTACCAATTCATGTTGCCTTTGGGCTGGGGGACAGACAACCCTACTCTGTTCTTCACTGCTCAGGCAACATTTCGACCCCACTATGTGCTTTGAACCACAAATGAACAAGAAAAGCTCACAACGTCCTCCCCCCTCCTCTCGTTGCTGTTGAATTCACTGGTTTTGATCCTGCAGCTGATAAAAAAACATAAGAGCCACGGCCAAGCAAATGTCCCAGTTTTAACCTGGTAATAGAAGTTATTTAATGAATGGAGCCCAGAGTAAAATCTTACAGAATAATGATGCTGTGAAGGATTTGCACACTTTTTAGCAGCGCGTGGCCTTTCTACCCTCAAGCAGACCAACACTCCCACCTAGTTTGGTGTCATCTGCCAACTTACTGAGGGTGCACTCAATCCCCTCAACCTTACTGAGGGTGCACTCAATAGAATCCGCTCCCTTTGACAACTGCATAGCATTGGTAGAATTGTGTGACTCTGGTGCACAAGAGGGACCCCGTGGTGGCAGAGAGCACCAACGCTGCTGTCTACTGTTTGCCTTGCAGAATGCAAAGCTGACTGTGACACCTGCTTCACCAGAAACTTCTGCACAAAGTGTAAAAGCGGGTTTTACTTGTACAGCGGAAAGTGCCTTGAAAAGTGCCCCGACGGGCTGGAAGCCAACAACCACACCATGGAGTGCACCAGCATCGGTGAGTCCCGTCCCCTGGCGTCCTGAGGGGCTTTCTCACAGGGGGTGGGGGGTCTGAGGAGGGGCAAGACGGGTTACCCCCACCAGGGAAGGGCAGCTTCAAATGGAGATGTTCTGAATCGCCAGCCGTGTCCCCTAGCACACCAAACTCGAGGTATCCCCCAAATCTGCCGCTTCCCGAGGGGCATGAGTGTGGTCGAGCCCCACAAACACAGCCCTGACGCTGAGGGACGTCCTGCCTCAGGAGACGGGGGCCGTTTGGTCTGCCCTGAGGCAGAACAACATCCATCTCTTCCTCACCGTGTCCCGCAGCATCGCTGCCGTGGAAGGATCACAGACCCCGAGCCAGGCCCCACAGGCAGCTGGAAGACGAAAGCACTAACTGCTTTGCTTTGGCTCCCCCTGCTCCCCCCGCCTCCCAAGCTTGCTCGTGCCAGCCTCTGGAAGGGGACCCTCACACAGGTGGGCTAGAAACCAAAACAGGGAAAAAAACCCCACCAAAATGGTGTATGGGCACCATCACCTGACTCCAGAGCCTGAGGATTACAATAAGACAGGGAATAGTGTGGCCCCGCGAGCGAAGGGATGCTCCTGTGACTCACCAGCCGCGGAGAAGAGACCTCCTTTTGTCCCTCCCCACCCTCTGACTCACAGGCACCCATAACTCCCCCTGGGGCACTTTTGGAGGCCACCACACCTAAGAGTCTGCTCCATCCCTCCAGCCCAGAGCAGAATCAGAGACAGACCTGCCTCTGGACACCCCCTACCCTGGCCACGCTAGGGTGGCTGTGGGTTGTGGTGGCCCCGGGCTGGGGACTGCGGTGGCAGAGGTGACCTCCTCAGCCACCAGCCACCAGGGAGCACTGAGGCATGGTCCGGCAGTGATGGAGATCTCCCCACACATAGCCCTCCCTGTTTTAGAGGGGAAGCAATGCAGGAATAAAAATGTCATAGAGTAGTTTGGCATTTTCCTTCTCAAATCCACATGAGCTCAGGTGGCGGTGATGGCTTTTACAGTTTTATTTTCAAGCAAAGACTTTCGTCTCAGAAAGAAATTGAAGGGATGGTTTTTGTTTCTCAATGGCTGTTTCCAAGCGCTGCAGCCTCAGCTGCTCTGACAGTGACTCAGTCTCGAGGAGGAAAAGCCATTTAGAGCTGCGGAGGGGAAACAGAACCTTTCTGTGCACGTGAAGGGCAATTATTCTAACAGGAGAGCTCCAGGGTAGTATGAAAAAGAAAGTGACCCCTGTGACAATTCACTGGAAGCAGGCTCAGGGATTGCCTGAGGTCAGTTCTATTTTTAGGTTTTGAAAATTTGGAAGTAAATTCTGGAGCTGGAAAAATGTTGACTTCCAAATTCCTCCCTGTAAAGCGGCTGGAAGCCTCTCCTTCCTCAGCCACGTTCTATAGCCTTAAACATACAGTAAATATAAATGTTTACTCTCCTTTTGCAAGGGGAGGATTCTGAGGAGACGGCACAGGAGAAGGATAGTTATTAGCAGCAGGTCGTTAAGCTTCCAAGCCCCCTCCCATTTCTGCCCACCGGTTTGGGCAGTGTCTGGCCGCACACTTCTGGGGTCCCCTGTGGCCCAAGGGGCACGGTCACCTCCCCATAAACACTAACCCATGCCTTTCTGTAAAGCCTGCACCCCCTTGCCAAAGTTCCCCCCTGCTTTGCCTACTGACAACTTGCACGCGCTGCAGGCGATGGCTCCATCACTGTTTCCGCTGAACACCAAGCAGGAGACCACCAAAGATAATGGATTATTAATGTAAAGCCTTCTGATATCGGTCGGTCCTTTATAATTCTCTTTAGTTTTCCAAATTCAATACCACTGAGAGCAGCTGCAGCAGCTTCTCCCCATGACTTCCCCCTCCTTTCACACGAGCAACGTTCAATTCCACTGAAGCTACAAGGATTTATCCCTCCACAAAACCAGAGCACCCTCAGAACAAGCCCCAGTACCTGGTTTCACTGAGAGCAGCTCTGTTGGTGTTGCCCCATTTCAGGAACAGAATTACGAAACAGCGAATACAAAATCGTCACCGACATAACGATTTGCTGCTATTTTTCGCGGTGTATCCTCGGCAGCCCCATTTCTGTCCATTCGTTGCTGTAAATCCCGATTCATTTCCTTAGTTTTTGCCCCCCTTTGGCTGATGCAGAATGAAATCAATGTACCGTACGCGTTGTGTGCACAAACCAGCTACCGGCCGGGCTCAGCGTGTCCTATGTTTGTTGCAGTGCACTGTGAAGCTAGTGAGTGGAGTCCCTGGAGCCCTTGCACAAAGAAAGGAAAAACATGTGGTTTCAAAAGAGGAAATGAAGTGAGGGTCAGAGAGATCGTACAGCACCCGTCAGCAAGGGGCAGTCCTTGCCCAGCTACAAGCGAGAGCAGAAAATGTATTGTACAAAGAAAGAGATGTCAGAAGGAAGGAAAAGGTACCACATTATCGTCATCCTAATAATGAGATTGATGTTGTGCTTGTTTAATAATAACTCACCTCTGAATCCCCAGGCCTCGCCTGCAGGCTCCCCCCAAACCTCCCGTTGATGTGGTGGTCTCTGGGCTGGGGAGAACTGTGCCCGCAGTAAATAAAGTCCTAACGCTGCTCAAAAACTGGGCTTCGTGTGGTGTAGAGAGGAGCAGGGTGGGCTGGATGGGAAGGCACGTTCTCACTGGGTTCTGCTGAAAGGGCTGCCGAGGTGAGGGGCTGCATGTGGAGCTCAGGACAAAAAGGTCCAGCGTAAACGCATGTCGTAGTGGGAGCTCTTTGTTGGGCATCAGGCAGCCAAGTTTCACCCCTCAACCACGGGACCCCCCCAAACCAATTCCTGTTCCATGATCCCCTCCAGGTAAGACCAAAACTCTTGCAATCGCAGCGCTGTGGCCTCTCTCCCACCGTGAGCCCCTTCTCCCAGCTCCGGCTGAACAACGTGGCCTCATCCCACCATCTGCTTCTGGCCAGAGGTGTCCCAGTGTGGGAGAAAGCCCCCAGCGCTGCCTGGCAGCCAGGGGAAGCTCTGCTTGGTTTCCCCCATAACCAAGAGTGCCAGCAGAACCACCCCTCCATGGACCCAGCTTGTTGGACCCATTCCCCACCACGGCTCCCAGCGAATGCCACCCCGCATGTTAAGAATGGGAGATGCTTAAGGAGACGATGAAATAATAATTGACACAAATTCCACGCGGCAGAAACCGTAGTTGTGTTGTTCCCTTTTCTGCCCTTCGCGCCACAGGGGAGTTCCTTGCTCTGTCCCCGGGGCAGTCGCTCTGCTTGGCACAGGAGCGGCGATGGAATATCTCCTTTTCCCCATCCCCTCCTATTTCCTTCCCGTTTCTCCATCCCTTCTGTTCCCCCCTTTACCTCCCACCTGCAGGGCAAGGTTTCCCCCCTTTTGAGGATGGGTGGAAGAGATAGAGCAGTTGCTCTCTGTGTGAACATCCGTGAGCCGGCACGAGCTGCTGGTACCCAGCAGTAACTCACTGCTCCATCGCGAAACCACAGAATGGTTTGGGCTGGAAGAGACCTTAAAGCCCATCCAGTGCCACCCCCTGCCCTGGGCAGGGACACCTCCCACCAGACCAGGCTGCTCCAAGCCCCGTCCAGCCTGGCCTTGAAGTGTCCTCTTTTTTCTTCCTACCAAAGTTAACTTTGTCAGAGCAAAAAAATATAGCACTGAACTGTGATTTGGGAACTGTGAAACTGGGTTTTTTTTGAGGTGATGATGATGTCGTGTATTTGCTCATGGCAATTTGGCAGCCTCTGCAGATTGGACATTTCTCTCTGAGAAATGCCTGCTGCTCCTGCCTAGTAAGTATTTTAGAAGGGACTACTCATGTATTTTACTGTCACTTCTTATTTTATGGGATATGAGTCAAACGGTACTTGAAAAATACTGCACACCGCAAGAATTCATTCACAATCATAAATCTTTTCCTTTCTTTTTCTGCAATGTGCATACAGGTGGGAGGGTTTCTTCCTTTGGAGCAAGTCCCAGGCTATATTTGAGCCTGTTTTACACTCAGTAGACAATTCCTTGGAAGCCACTGGGGGCAGGTAGAACCTCTGTCCCAGCTCTGCCTGCGCCCTGGGGTTTGTATGTCCATGCCTGAGAGCCGTTGGTTTAATGTTCTGAAATCCACCACTACATACTCCTCAGCAGCCACAAAAGTCTGCCCCATTTACTTTCATAAACTTTCACAGGGAGATGAATTTAAAAAAAATTTAAAAAAGATAATTTTTGATAAAACTGAGGGAATTCACACATAAAACATTAGGTTAAAACACCTTTAAGGGATAGATTGTGGTGACAAGCCAGGAAAAGAATCAAGATAAGTTTTCTTTCCATTCCTACTGGAACAGGAAAATAACGCTTTCCAACTCAATCCCAAGGAAACTTCTCGTTCCTACTGTCCCTGTCCCTTATTGTCCAGAGGAAAACTGATCTGCTTTGAACAACAGAACAATTGCCCACGAAACCAAGCCGGGCTCTGCTCTTATGGCTGGCTGCGTCCACTCGTAGAATCATAGAGTTGCCTGGGTGGGAAGGGACCTTCCAGATCATCGAGTCCAACCATCAACCCAACACTGACAAACCCACCACTGACCCATGTCCCTCAGCACCACGTCTGCCCGGCTTTTAAATCCCTCCAGGGATGGGGACTCCACCACTGCCCTGGGCAGCCTCTGCCAAGGCTTCACAACCCTTTCAGTGTCAAAGTTTTTCCTAATATCCATCCTAAACCTCCCCTGGTGCAACTTGAGGCCGTTTCCTCTTGTCCCATGGCCTGTTCCTTGGGAGAAGAGACCGATCCCCCCTGGCTGCACCCTCCTTTCAGGGAGTTGGAGAGAGCGAGAAGGTCTCCCCTCAGCCTCCTTTTCTCCAGGCTGAACACCCCCAGCTCCCTCAGCCAGTGAGTGCAGAAGGAGGCAACAACAAAAACACTTTGGGAAAGGGAAGGGGAAGTAAATACGTTTGTATTTACTGCTAAGAAATATCACAAACGCTCTTTTGCACTGTATGGCTCCCCATTGCCACCCAGGCGTTGTTCTGGAGTTTCACTTTCTGGCTTTTGAAGCCCAGCAGCAGCCCCGGCACCCACCGATGGCGCTGATGATGGCTCCTCTGTGGCCATGAAGGAGTGAGCTGGGTCAGCTCTGCCATTTCCGCGCTGAATCGGTGTCTGTGGCCCAGGGAGCTGGGGCAAAGACCACACAATGACGGGGGATGCTCGTCACAGATGCCTCCGAGTCTTTGCTGGAGAAGCTGAGGTCAGAGACAGGATGTTAGTCAGTGGGTTGCCACTATCGCAACAAAGCAAGGACGTGCTTCTGGAATGGCTGCACATAATTAGATAAAATGGATGAAGATGGGTTTTTTTTTCCTTTCCATCCGCTGGTGTATCATTAAAGCTGGTGAGGTCTATTGCAACTCTTTTTCTCCCGCCCCCCACTGGCTATAAAATGAAGTTTTACTGGGAGAAGGTGCTAGCGTTTTCGGAATGAATGCAAACAAATGGGAATAATGAGGATACAAATAGCCCAACTAGCCTAAAAGGTTCTTTTAACTCATTTTAGCACTAAATTGGTTGATCCCAGTGTGTTCGATGCAGTAATTCCCATGTGTTTCACATACAGGTTTCTTTTATAGCTCAGTCCCATCCAGACCTCGCTGGATTTTATTTCATAATTCTCCCCTTTTAATCCCATGATGGCGAGTTCATTCTAGTCTGTGTGACTGTATGATTTTAAGTTCCATCTTCCTCTTCCTTTCTTTCTCTCACACTTTCTGTTTTGTTCCCCCAGTGTAGGGCACTGTTACTTTTACCTTCCCACACTGAACATCTTTTGGGCTTCCACCTTTCTCTGATGGATGTACCTTGAGGCAGATGTTCCCTGTAGCCATGTCCATCAATGGCAAATAGATGTACTGGGAAAGCGTAACTTTCAGGGCTCTTCAAACACTGCAAATTATCTATCAGTGTTATTTCTTTGCCTTACGTCCCTTTGGACCGCTGTCAGCAAACGTGTGAGATATTGACTTTTACTGGCCAAATATCCAAATTGTGCACAAAAGGATTTGCGGGGAAGGGATTGCATGATTTCAGGCATGAGCAATTCTGCCAAGAGGAGAAGATTCACTGTATCACTTACTTTCTGCTGAGTCGCAAATGAACCTCCCAGAAAGCAGAGGGTTTTAAGTGCTTTCAGAGAACATGCTCTGACCAGAGCACTCACCAACAGCCTAAGGGTGTAGTTACGGACAAGAAAAACACCTTAGAAAGCTGGGTGTTGTGCAAGCCAACAGACAAGCTACATGGGTTACACACTTGTATTGTTGTAAACAAATAAATAATATATTTCACTTGTTGCTTCTTCACATCTTGACTCGTTTGCATGCTGCTGGCATTCAGATGCTCAAAGGAAGAACCAACACTAACTGCGTCCGGTCCCGTGCAACCACAGGCCACAGAAAGCTGCTGTTCCTACAGGCAGTAACTCAGGCATCAGCCATAGGGAGATGGCGGGATGGATGTAGAACAGCAGAGTTCCTTTTCCCTGGGGAGTGTAGGAACTGGCACCTTGCAGTGCCTGGAAGCAGGAAGGGGCAATTTTAGTCAAAATTCACCAGACTGCGACCCCCTGGAGGCAGGGCAGTTTGTCAGGCAGTGGTTTATGCTGTGAGGAGAATACAGATGTTATGCTGTGATATTTTTTTTGTGTACAGTGAGAATAAGAGAGAAAGCAGTGTCTTTGAGAGGAGGAGTTGAATTCTAGAAACAGAGTGGCAAACAGAAGGGATCCAAGGGAACAGGACTTGCCGAGCAGTCTTAATAAGGCAGGGTATATATTTTTGGGAAATAAAATAAAATCTGCCCTGAGTATTTTGACTTAATCACATTTAAGTCCTAAGCATCGCTACGTGGGAAATTAAGATATCCCAGTGCCAGCTCATCCCCAAAGTGGCATCCTCTCCCTCATGTGCAGCTCGGCGGCATCCAGACCCAGGGGGCTGGAGCGTGTGAGCCGGGGAGACCTCCCTGCGCAGGGAGACGGGGTGTCCTGTGCGGGGGTCACTGGTGTGGCTATGGCTAACGACCTTACTCCGCGGCGGGTCACGGGACTTCTGAAGCCTCAAAACGAGCACAGAGCTAATTACTGCATCCCCGTGTTTACATACTGCATATGCCGGCAGGTCATCACTCCCGCCCCAGTTACTATAATTGAGGAATCTGCCTTGTGAAGAGTTTGGTTGTTTATTTTCTGTTTGTCGCTGCCAAGAGGACCTCTCATTTCCTTCCCTTGCAGGGGTTTTGACTCTTTAACTTTAACACATTTCCAGCCCTCGAGAGTAAGGCTGTCGGGGACCGGGAATCTGCTAATTGCGACACGAAGTGGAGTGGTGTCCTGGGGCTGCCTTGGGCAAGACGGGGCAGTGACAGCACGGGGCTGGCCACGGCATCCAGAAAAGAGACGTGGGTGAGAGGGGTTAAGAGGGGAAAAATAGGATTGATACGAGTCGGAGCAATTTGTGAATCCAAAATAGTAGAGGATGTGCTGGTTCAAAGGTGGGGAAAAGCCATTTTTAAGCTTTAATCGTAGCATGCTTAAAACTTGATCACAGCAGGCAGTTTTGAAAGTCTTATTAGGTTACTACCAGCAAACCAAGACCTTAAAATCTGAACGAATTCATAGCGATACCATGTCTTGCCACCCATAATAAACAGCATCAACCTCACATCAACAGGAATGGTGCCAAAGCTGAGCAAGAAGAGTGTGGTCAATGGCTCCCGTAAGGAAAGAGAACGGGAAAAAAGCAGATTGCATTCTTCCATTAAAATGTGGACGATGTGAGGGCTGTGATCCTCGGATCACTAAACCAAATAAGGGATAGAAATCAGCTCTTTTTCTCTTTCTGATCTTCCCTTCTGGTGCCTCCTTGTACTCCAGAGTTGGCTGGCTGACTGTCTTTTGGATGCCTGAGCTCTGTAGGAAAAACAGAAGGGAATATAGACCTCTCAGGAACCCCTTTTCCTCCCCCTTCCAAAGTGTGTTCCATCAAGGTGTTCATTCAGCACCAAATTCCCAGCACGTGCCTAAAACTTTCCCTCTTGATTAAAAATGTTTGGGACTGAGAGGAGCAGCTCCAGCTTGAGAGGAAATGCCCAGCTATGTCTATGCTTCTACAGAAAAGGCGGCAAAGGTCCGCTCCTTGGCCACAAGGCCAAGGGCCTTCTCCTGGCTTGCACCCAGAGGAGCTGTGGCTGTTCCCTCCTTAGCAGACTGGCCTGGGGGAGAGATGGCTGCTGCAGGTCAGAGAGCCCTAAAACAATCTGCCAGGGTTCTGCCTGGTCTCAGCCCTTCTTTCCCGGTACAGATGTGCTTTACTTATCCTTCACCTTCAGCAAACGCACCCTGTTGACTTTCAGGCAAAGGCCAATAGGAAACAATTTCTGGCTTCTCTCTCCTCCTGGCGCAGGGCAGAGATCATGGCTGAAAGAGCAGAGTAGCGTCCTCTTCCTCGCCCTGCACATCCTCGCTTGCCTGTCTTTCCCTCCATCACTTCTCGCAGATGATGCTTCCAAAGCCCTTGCCCCAACTCCCAGTGCTTTGAAGAGCTCCTTCTGAGGGAGGGACATTTGTGTCTCAGCTGGAAGAGGAAATGAGCCTCTTCCAGGCCATGTGCCACAGCAAGGTATCTCAACAACTTAGAGTCACAGAATCATAAAATGGTTTGGGTGGGAAGGGACCTTAAAGGTCATCGAGTTCCAGCCCCCCTGCCCTGGGCAGGGACATCTCTCAATGCCCTCACAGCAAAGAAGTTCTTCCCCACATCTCATCTCCATCTCCCCTCCTTCAGTGTCAAACCCTTCCCCCTCGTCCTATGGCTCCCCTCCCTGATCCAGAGTCCCTCCCCAGCTTTCCTGGAGCCCCTTGAGGGACTGGAAGGGGCTCCAAGGTCTCCCCGGCGCCTTCTCTTCTCCAGGCTCACCACCAACTCTCTCAGCCTGTCCTCACAGCAGAGGGGCTCCAGCCCTCCCAGCATCTCCGTGGCCTCCTCTGGCCCCGCTCCAACAGCTCCATATCTTTCTGATGTTGAAGATTCCACAGCTGGATGCAGGACTCCAGTTGGGGTCCCATGAAAGCGGAGCAGAGGGACAGAATCCCCTCCCTGGCCCTGCTGGCCACGCTGCTGGGGATGCAGCCCAGGGTGCGGTTGGCTTTCTTTCTCTTGGGCTTTTTTCTCTTGACTCTCCAGAAGGCCACAGCGAGCCGTTTTCTCACCTTTGGGCGGTATGACCACCTAGAACAGGCGAAGGGAAGAGGCTGCTGACAGCAGGGCTCACCCAGCCCATGCCACCTGCAGAGCTAAACCCCTCACGGTTTTGGCCTGTGTGTCCTGGAAGGAAGAACAAACACAAGAGAGAAGTTTGCTGGTACATCTATCAAATTTAGCCCAAGAATGCAAACCACGTGGGGCATGTGAGCTGCAGAGCACGTCCAGCAGTGGGTGTTTGGAGTCCAATGGTGACACGGGCAGCGCTGTTTAATGGGCTAAGCCCCGGCTGTGGAACAATTCCATGTATAGCAGGGTGTCAGAGCACTGCCAGCCCCACACAGCCAGGGCGCCCATCCGCCCCTGCATCACAGCTCCCTTCTTTCCAAGGGCCTCATCCAAGACCCACTGAAACCCCATCGGCCTCAGAGTACTTTGGATCTAGCCGTCAAAAAGGGATTTTCAGCATTCCTTTGGAACAAAGTGAAAACAAAGGAGCACTTTTTGGCTGCTGCTTCTCCTCCTCTCGCTGGATATTTGTCTGTTCCTCCCCACCCAGGCGGCTCTGTTTGCTTTTCCCCACCCAGGTCTCTCCATCTCCAGCCTTGGCGTCTCTTCTCAGTTGGCTCTTCCCGCCAGCTCTGAGACCTGATGTAGCCTTTGGTGGGCTTGGGCTGCCACCTCCAGGCTCTCTTCCAGCCTCAGAGCTCTGGAAAAGAAAATGCTGGCTGCCATAACTTCCCTTTGCAAAGGTCCAAAGGAGCATCAGAGCATTCCCAATGAGATCACAGAATCACAGAATGGTGGGGATTGGAAGGGACCTTTGGAGATCATCCAGTTCAACTCCCCTGCCAGAGCAGGGTCACCCAGAGTAGTTGGACAGGAACATGTCCAGGCAGGTTTGGAATATCTCCAGAAGAGACTCCACCACCTCTCTGGGCAGCCTGTTTCAGGGCTCTGCCACCCTCACAGGAAAGAAGTTCTTCCTCGGGTTTAGGTGGAACTTCCTGTGTTTCAGTTTGTGCCCACTGCCCCTTGTCCTGTGATCAGGCACCACTGGGAAGAGCCTGACTCCATCCTCTTGACACCCACCCTTTAGATATTGCTCAACATCAATGAGGTCTCCTCTCAGTCTGCCCTTCTCCAGCTGAACATCTCCAGGTCCCTCAGCCTTTCCTCATCAGAGAGATGCTCCAGTCCCTTGATCATCTTCATAGAGATGGTGACATCCACTGTTGTTATCCGAGCTGGTAAAGATCAGGAGAGATGTTGTGGGAATGTCCATCATAGAAGGTTTTTAAGGAAATTAGACAAACATCCATCAGGGACAGTCTATAGCAGTCCACAGCCTAGTAAGGGACCAGGTAACGCTTTGATAAGCGTTTCTAAAATTCTTACAAAATTTCCACAAAATATTTTCTTGCTGGCTGCCTTCTGTAAGACTTCCTCAGAGAGACAGCGTACTGCACATTTACAGAGCCAAATCATGGAATCATAGATTTGCCTGTGGTTGAAGGGACCTTTCAGATCACCCAGTCCAACTATGATCATCTAGTCCAACCATAATCCAAATCCAAGTATGTCTATCCATTGGCATGGATACAGGGCCTCCTACTGTCTTTACCAGCTCTGACTTTTATTTGGGCCCGAGTCAAGGAACTGAAACAAACTTTCCTTTCATTTTGTCCACTTTAGTCACCTTCATTGCTGAGATATCTGTTCCCCTTCCTCCCTGCATTCATCAGCGTTGACTCATCGGTACAGGAAGAGAGTAGGGCTGGATTTTCTTACAGAGAATTTCAGTGAACTCGTTACAGAAATTCACCACAGATATAAGCTTGCGCCTCTCTGCCAATGGAGCTATGTCTTTTTTAGGAGCAGATGAAGATTTATCTCATGAGGGCCTTATTTCTTGTATGCTTAGGCTGAAAAGAAATGGGCTAATTTTAAGGACTGATGAAAATATTATTTTTCAGTAATTTTTGTTGAGACATTTTTGCAGTGACAAGAAATTAAAGGGGAGAATATCCCCCCTTTATCATTTAAGGATGCGGCGGCCATGCAAAATCAAGAAAAGCATTTCCTACATTCTCTATTTCTAGTTCCTTGAAATCCAAAATGGTAGCAAAAGAATTAACCAGCGGTCCATGAGTGAAACATCTACAGGTGATATTAAGGCTAGAATTTAAGAATTAACTGTGGGGATTTTTCTATCACTTTTTGGTTTACAAGCAAAATGACGCAGCAGTGAAATTTCTCAATTCTAGTCTAATCCTCCTCAATATCTCTGGCAAACAGTAGCCCCAGCATAAAGATTTACAGCTCCAGTTATGCCTCCGCTTTGTTCTCAAGCATGTATTTACTTCTGCCCCTTCGCTGTCTGAAATTCTCCCTCCCATTTGTCATCCGAAGGGCTCCATTTAAAAGGAAACCAGGCTTCAGACATGAAACACAGCTACATTCCTGAAACATGAGATGAACAACCTTTAATTCACGCAACCTTTCATTTACAGTAAGGTTTAATGNGTCTACAACTCATAAGCTTAAAGGCAGGCTGTTTTGGGCTCTGTTCCCCCCATCTCCCCCCCTCCCCATCACCCCTCCTGACCGCCCTCGCTCTAAGTGCATAATCTAAACGCTGCTCTCCACAAATTGCACTTATGGTTGGCTTCGAGCTCCAAAGGACCCTTCTGAACGCTTTTTATACAAACCCTAACAAGGTCAGGGCTGGAAAAATCTCAGCTGGTGGACTTGGATCCCATGAGCTAGTGGCCATTTATAATTAATATTAATGAATGGCAGCCGACAGATGTTTATTGCCTAAGTAGAAATGTGCATTGCTAAACCAGAAGGATTTAGTTGAAAGCCAGAGGAACTGACTTTATTTCTTGTAGGGACGTGGGTGGTGGGAGGGAAGGCCAGCGGGTGATCCAGCCCCTGCTACCTTGGAGCATGAGCAAGGAAATGAAAAAATGAAACTCTCTACAAAAGGGTCCCGGGCCCTCTGTGTGATTGAAGCGTGAGGTCTGGTCCTTCAAAACATTAACTGAAGTGAGGAGGGCTCTCTGCCCGCTTCAGTGGCTCTGATTTGCAGCAGCAGCGGTGTTTGTCCACAGATCCCAAAGCCCTTACCAAAATCAAGGAACTCTTATCTCCATTTCACAGTTTGGCAACCTGGGGAAGTCACAGGTAGGCCATATTATAAAGAAAAAAGAGGTTTGTCACTGAAGGGTCATCACATTCCGAGCCACAGCAGATTTTATGTTGCTGGATTTTTTTCTGCATAGTTTTAAATCAGACTAAAGCTGTGATGGCTTAATCTCTTAATTTTAAATGTGACTGAGTGGAAGATGCAATATGGAGACAGAAGAGTCCTTGTGAATCCCTCAATACCACAGGCTAAAGGCTGACGGAACCTCTGTTTTCTCACTGAGAGCAACTCACCCCTTTCAGAGCACATCAATTACCTTCCTGGATGCAGGGACATCTTGGGTAACGCTTTCAAAAGTACTTTCTTAAAGTAGCTTCTTAGAGTTCCTGGTTGAGGTCAGCACAAGGGTCTATTTGCTCTGGATTCTTTGGACAAAGCATCCCACTCCTTGTAATCTCTTACTGCAGTACGCATGCACTGACTGCTCTCTTGCCCCTGAGGTCTCTACCCTTCGGTGGGACCGTCTGTGACGTGGTCCCGAGCCTGTCACACCAGACCTTTGCCAAATGTTGTTGGGTTTGGTGGCTGTGGGGCTGGTCCCAGATGTCTTCGAAAAGTGCCCAAGGAGCTGCTCGCTAAAGCAGGTGGCACTCGGATCTGTAGAAATAGTGAGTAGTTTCTCCTTTTGACTAATACAACAGTTCCTGGACCAAGCAGTAGGTGAGAAAAACCCTTCAGAAACACAGAGCGATGCCGAAGTGAAATGTCATGTCACTGTTTTTTGAAAGGGGCCAACCCAATGGAGAAGCCGGCAGGAACCTAACACAAAGGCAAACTGGCTTCAAAACCTGCCTCCTTTCCCCTGGGACTTAATTGAAATCAGCAAGTTTCTGGGAAATGTGATGACTTTGATAATCTGGTATTTTCCATTCCTTTGGAAAATGCAGACCTATAAAATATATAAAAAAAAATAAATATTTCTAAGTAGGGGTCATGGAGGACATGGATGAAAAAAACTTGAATGCAAATATTTTAACATTGCCCGTAAGTCTTCAATTTAAAATGAATCACAGATAGAAATTGTCCGTGTAAATTTTATCCAGGCTGTCTTGTCTTCTTTTCTTTCTTTTTCCAAGAATGTGATAAGTTTATTCTTTTTAAATCCCTCTGGGGATGAACTGTGCATTCAGAGCTGTTTGTAGTAACACAGCTTTGCCCACTGAAGTGAGCGGCTGGCTTTATGAGTAGTTGGAGGTGGAATGTAGAGAATGAGGATGCCGTGGGACAGCACATCGCTGGAGTCTGCTCCACTGAAAGTACACTTTGTAAACTGACCACCACGCCACTTAGGTGGAATACGAACGAGGTCACATGGCTCAAGGATGAGAGGAGATCATAGAACCATAGGAGGGTTTGGGTTGGAAGGGACCTTAAATCCCACCCAGTCCCACCCCCTGCCCTGGGCAGGGACACCTCCCACCAGACCAGGTTGCTCCAAGCCCCCTCCAACCTGGCCTTGAACCCCTCCAGGGATGGGGCAGCCACATCTTCTCTGGGCAACCTGGGCCAGGCTCTCACCACCCTCACAGCAAAGAATTTCTTCCCCACATCTCATCTCCATCTCCCCTCTTTCAGTGTCAAACCCTTCCCCGTCATCCTATGGCTCCCCTTCCTCATCAAGAGTCCCCCCTGGAGCCCCTTGAGGGACTGGAAGGGGCTCAAAGGTCTCCCTGGAGCCTTCTCTTCTCCAGGTTGAATCCCCCCAACTCTCTCAGCCTGTCCTCCCAGCAGAGGGGCTCCAGCCCTCCCAGCTTCTCCATGGCCTCCTCTGGCCCCGCTCCAACAGCTCCATGTCCTGATGCTGGGGACCAGAGCTGGACGCAGGACTCCAGTTGGGGTCCCATGAGAGCGGAGCAGAGGGAGAGTCCCCTCTGTGGCCCTGCTGGCCACACTGCTCTTGAAGCAGTTCAGCCCAGCTCCAAGCCATGGTCGCTTGGGAAAAAGACATTCGTATACCGATGCATCCAAACACTGGGGTCATACGAGTACCTCCTGGATTGGCAAGTGACATTATTGCGATCGGTTTAAGTAAAGCCAAGGAAAATGTCTTTTCTCATTTATCCCTCCCTTCAGAGCACTCCGAGTACAAATCTGAGTCCTAAAGAAACAAGTTCCTTTGGGTGTTTTCTCCGTTTCACTATTGTACTAGAAAGAGTTCAGATGTCTGCCGCGGCACTAGCATCTGTCTCTTATCATGTATAACTTTTCTTGATTATTTCTAGAGAGGCAGACTAAACACGCGGCTCTGACATAATGCAGCATCACATTTTTATTTCTGGTTTTCTCAAAAGCCTGCACCAGCTGAACTAAGTCTCTAAAAAGGACTATATTTATGACCTCAATCTGGGCTAAGGGGAGGCTTGGGTTATTGGTGCCTAGAAGGAAAACAAGCTACCAAAGATTTCTGCCAATATCCCAACACTCCAACAGCAGGGTAAGGGCTTTTGGTACCAGTCACTCCTATCGCCAATGTTTGCATTGGCCTCTGACTCCCTTCGTCACAAAAAGGGGCTTATAAGGTGGGTTTGGACACTCATCTACCTTTTTGCCACTTTTAGGAGAGCTGTAAAAATTAAATCCCATCCAGAAGCCACCGCTAATAATCTCAGAGCAGGCTCAGCAAGAAAACACCACTTTCTTGATGACCAGCCCGTGTGTGTCGCTTCCCGTCCCGAGCCATGCGGGGTGGCTTTCTGCTGCGCTAAAGAGCCATCACCCCCCTGCCTTTGGAAGCTGCGTTTGGAGTTTATAAGCTGCGGGCTCTTATGAGATGAAAACTGCTCCGTAATTATAAAATTGCTGTTGTTAGCACAACACTAGTCCTGATTAAAACAAGGCTGCTAACAAATTCCCTGAGTCCCAGCAGACAAGAGCAAAGGAAATACGTCCCCCCAGGCTCTGGCTTGAAGAGACAGCAGTGAATGTCTCCACAAACAGCAAACACAACTCGTTGGAGAAATCCTCCTCCTCTGGCTGCTCCTTTCACGGGAGGACGGCTATTCTCCTATTTTCAGGCACTGGCAATGTCTCTTCTACGGCCCAGGAAAGGCAGATCCAACCCACTTCTGTTGTGAAGAAGTCAGCAGAAAACAGTTAAGGCAGGGACCGTCCATAGGCCTTGCTCTGAGCTCAGGAGAGTGGCAGGGCCATTTCCCAAGCAGCCCGCAGAAGAAACGGTCCCTTCCTACTCCCCATACACCTCCTGGGATGCAACTGGCTCTTTACCCGCCACGGCAGCAAAGCCTGGCCTCTCCTGTCCCGGCACGGCCGACCTGCTCAGCCTCCTCTCCTCCCTCTCTGCCCGCTCTGTGCAAACAGCAGCTCTGCTGCCCTGACCCATTCCTCTGTTCACACACAATGTCCTCGGTCCCCTAACCTGCCCACCTCAGCATTGTCCTCCTCTGGCAAGGACAGGCTGGCGCACACAACAGAAGCAACAACATTTTTCAAGTGAATGCAGTCTAGTGGTCCAGACTGTCCTCAGGGGCAAATGGCACTCAGGGATCCTAAATCTCACACTTAAACTTCCGTAGGTCTCAGGCTCCAACATTGCCTGGAGTCTACATCTAAAGAAGCGTTTCCATTTTCAACCAAGTCCCCCAGTGCTGTTGGGCAACCATAAGTGGCAATATCATTTGAGGTACCTTGGGTTATCTCAGATCACCACATTGGGCTGTGGGTATGTTCAAGGCCAGGCTGGACGGGGCTTTGAGCAACCTGGTCTGGTGGGAGGTGTCCCTGCCCAGGGCAGGGGGGTGCACTGGATGGGCTTTAAGGTCCCTTCCAACCCAAACCCTTCTACGGTTCTATGACCCTATGATATGACACATGCTTTATGACCTGAATCCACCCGGACTAGTAGGTGAGAGATAGGTAGGGTTTCCTCATGAACCTCAACAGCAGGAGAACCTATGCGTGGCCAAATTACTTGCTCCTTGGATGCCTTTGGACCTTAGCAACTTTAAAATTTTTGACCTGGAGACGAGTAGCCCCTGGGCAGTGCTGAAGCTGTTAATTCTCACCACTCTGGTCACCTGAAAAACTAGTGATCATAAAATATGGCCACTGTAACTAGGAAAGCAATGATCCCTGCTAAGAAAGTTATGCTGTTTAATCATAAAAAAGAAAAGGGTTGTTAAAAGGGTTATGAAGCCTTGGAATGGGCTGCCCAGGGCAGTGGTTGAGGCACCATCCCTGGAGGTGTTTAAAAGAGGGGTTGACAGAGTGCTTAGAGACATGGGTTACTGATGGTTTTTATCAGAGTTAGGTTGATGGTTGGACTTGATGACCTGAAAGGTCCCTTCCAACCCAGACAGTTCTATGATTCTACAATTCTAAGACTCAGGAGATGAATCAGCCGCTTGTGGGCTGTGAATGAAAGGAGAATGTCCTCTGCATCACTGGGCAGCTGGGGGTTTGGAGCCTTGTTATCTTGGCAAGCAGTGTGCGTACATGCTACAGCCCGTGTTCCAGAAAAAACTGTGTCACTTTTCTTGAAAATGAGAGTGATCGACTCATTTGTATAATATGACACAACCATATTGCAGACCGAGCTGTGGTAAGGGGCTTTAGAGCCTGGAACACTCTCCTCTTACTGGTATCTTCGCTCAGCACATCATGCTGCTGTTGTCCAGGTGGTGTCATGAGGAAAAGGGGATGGATTTTCAGTCTAAGAACACTGAAAAAAGTCTCTGAGAAGGGTGTGGGAAGGAGGGTGACAGAGTGGTGGCACTTAGTCCCCAGGTGTTGTCCCCATACCAGGTGGGGTAGAGGGGAGGAGGTCTTGGGTCACTGGGACCAGAGCACCAGAGCTGACATTGCTCCAGCAACTGGAGAAGCACCGAGGGGTCAGCTGAGGCTGCCAGGGGTGCGAAAGAACACTGCGGCACGTCACAGTGTGGCTTGTGGGCTTTTATTATAGCTCTTCAGCTTATTACAGTGTAGTGGGGAGGATTTTGTGGTCCGTGGTGACATGCACTGTAGAAGAGCCAGGAGCAAAGCTGAGAGAGTTGGGGGGGTTCAACCTGGAGAAGAAAAGGCTCAAGGGAGACCTTAGAGCCCCTTCCAGTCCCTCAAGGGGCTCCAGGAGAGATGGGGAGGGACTCTGGATCAGGGAGGGGAGCCCTAGGAGGAAGGGGAAGGGTTTGACCCTGAAAGAGGGGAGATGGAGATGAGATGTGGGGAAGACATTCTTTGCTGTGAGGGTGGTGAGAGCCTGGCCCAGGTTGCCCAGAGAAGCTGTGGCTGCCCCATCCCTGGAGGGGTTCAAGGCCAGGTTGGAGGGGGCTTGGAGCAACCTGGGCTGGTGGGAGGTGTCCCTGCCCAGGGAAGAGGTGCTGGAACTCGATGACCTTTAAGGTCACTCCCAATTCAAACCATTCTGTGATTCTATGGCCCTTCCAGAGAAGAGCCCTATTGTGTCCATCCCTCTAACCCCAAGGAGCACAGTGCAGGGACTCCTCCTGCTCTCCCAGGGGAAATTTCTCCATGGGAGTGGTCTCTCCAAAAGAAATACAATCAGCCTAAGTGCCTGACGCCAGATTCTCGTCCCTCAGGGGCTTCCATGAGACCTACCCTGTCTCCCACCCCCCCGCCCCCCAAAAGTGAAGCAGTTTGCACAATCAGATTTTGTGCCTTCCTGGGGTGGTTTGGGGTTTCAGTGCCCTCAGAAGGCAGACAAGAACAAACACACTGCTCTGAGTTCCCTGCAGTAATTACAGCTGAATATAATAGGGTGGGAATAAGTGATTAAAGTAGGTGAAATCTGGAACCTGTGGTAGTTAATCCACGCCAGCCGTGATTTTTTGAGTAAGTAAAACTCTCTCGCATGGTGTTCTTAAGTACCATGTTCTCCCGAGCCGTGACCAACCCTTCCTGCCTTCACTCTATAAAATATGGCTACAGGAACAGTGGAAAAACCACATCTGATGCGATAATGCAGAGACTTCTCTGAAATACCCCAGCTTGCTCACTTACAGATGTTTTCAGGCATGGATTGCAGAATTACAGATGCAGGGACTTCTTTGACCCTGGGGGCTATAAATTAGATTAACAAGAACTCAGCACCTCTAAGTTGATTAGACATGTAATTATATTGTTGTCTGAATTAATTTCATGCCTGCATTTAATGGGAGCTACTGCACTTCTCAAAATCGTACGTAGCATGGCTGCAGATTTCCTTCAATATACAAAGTTGCTACTATTAGAAATCGTAAAGTATCCCCTTCCCACAGGAAAACTCACTGGACAGTGCCTACAGATGAACTCCTCCAGTAGCGCTGGCCGCACGAGGTGTCGGTTCTGGAGGAAAAGCTATTTTAATGCCAAATAGTGACCTCCCGGAACCGTTAAGACTCTCGTGAATTCACGTCTTCACGGGCAACACATTCTCGTGGAAAAAGATTTAGTATCTCCTGGCTAAAAACACTCAGCCTCTGCTTTCCTTTTTTTTTTTTATTTTTTTTTTCAGCGCTGGGGTTTTTTTTGGTAATTTGGGAAGGTTTTCTGGGAGCCCCCGCCCCGCTCCCGCACGGCCCTGGCGCGGCACCGCGGCGCCCCCTGGCGGCCGAGGCGGGGAGAGCCGGGCGAACCGCGGGAGAGGCGGATACATACAGATACATACAGACACATACAGATACATACAGACACATACAGACACATACAGATACATACAGACACATACAGACACATACAGACACATACAGACACATACAGATACATACAGACACATACAGATACATACAGACACATACAGACACATACAGACACATACCTCTACCTGCATACAACGCGGCATCTTCAAACACCGAAGGGCTTTCCGACCAAACCAGCATTCCTCACAAGGGAAACGGAAATTTGGGGAGAATATTGTCTTAGCATCACAGAATCCCAGAGTTGGGGTCTGGGACCTTAAAGATATTACCGCTTCTTTGGGGACCTTCAGTTGAAGGCTGTCCTTGCCCTTTCCTCCGCTGCTCCGAGCAGCTCAGAGATGAACTTGTAACGGCCCCTGATATTTTTGCACCTTTCACTTCGCGGATACAGACAAATGCCCCAATTCCCAATGACCCTCCACAGCTTCTGGTGTCCCAGCTCAGGGTGCTGGTGTGAAGTGGGCTCAGGCAAGCGGTAGGAAGAAGGAAGGATATTCCAGAAGGAATGTCTGGGAAGAAGAGAGCGGGGATATGAGTGGGAGGGAGACACAGGCAGGGATGGGGGTCCCGCTGCACCCCAGTGCCCGCAGTCACACACAGAGAACATCTCATCTCCTTTGGGCTTGTGTGTACACACACATCTCATCCTATGTCACCCCTGTGCTGGCTTGGAAAGCAGATAGAAGGAAAAGAATCATGGAATCACAGAATGGTTTGGGTCGGAAGGGACCTTAAAGCCCATCCACCTGCCCTAGACAAGGACACCTCCCACCAGCCCAGGTTGCTCCAAGCCCCCTCCAACCTGGCCTTGAACCCCTCCAGGGATGGGGCAGCCACAGCTTCTCTGGGCAACCTGGGCCAGGCTCTCACCACCCTCCCAGCAAAGAAGTTCTTCCTTGGGCCCAAGCATAAATGCACGACACAATTCCCCCTCCACAGCTGACACACAAAGTCATCATGTTCTTGCGGGGACGGGAAGCTCTACCAGAGAGGTCTGTAGCAGTAAGAAAGTCCTCAACATCTCACCTTTGTAAGGATTTAAAGCAATAAAATGCCTGAATACCTGATTTTGTAACAAAGGTCTAGAGCTTGAAACTTGGAACGGCACTTTTTGGTTTGAGGCGGGTGACATCCCTGTGCTGGAGCTGGCACTTGGTCACGGGATTCATGTTGGAACCCCAAGAATTCTCCGGGAGGTGGGTGTGGTGTGGGTGAAGGGAGGGGAGAGGGATGTGTAGAAGACATAGACGCCGAGCATTGGCAGCGAAGGGCAGTAACACAGTGGCCAGTTCCCAGCCCAAGATAAATTTAGACCAGTTAATGCTACCTGCTGGCCGCAGGCGTCCCCAGAGCAGTTGTGTGGTGGTGGAGCCCGTGGAGCTGTGGGTGTGTGAGATGTTTGTACCAGCCCGAAAGCACCAGGACTCCCCGGGGAGCTCCCGGCTCCGGGCTCAGACTCGGGCCGGCGGGAGGTGCTAGCCCGGTCGCCCAATTTAGTAGCCTGATGGAGTTGGAGACTTCCAAACACCAGCACTGGTGTCCAGCTTCAACGGGAGGTGCTCATCCCGGCGGGGGCAAAGCGAGGGAGTCGGGAACTGCAGCGGCCTGAGCAGATCTTCTCACCTGCCCTCATTTCTCTTCTATTTCAGGGAAAAAAAATAGGGAGGAGAAAAGAAAAAAATCCAACAAAGAGGAAAGCAAGGAGACGAGGCAGGAAGGCAAAGGGCGAGCGGCCCGAAGGCAAAACCGGGAACAGAGGGAAAACAACAACAAAACGCAGCCGAAGAAGAGAAAAGCCCCCAATAAAGGCGAGAGCCTGGCACCCGGGGGGGCTGCACACTAAGAGCCCCCCGGGATTGCTGAAGTCTTATGATGCTGCTATCTCCACCTGACCGCCCCGGCAGGAGCTCCGACTGCCCAGGCCCCACACGGACAATGCTACCAGTTATTATCAAACTTTAAACAACATTCCAAATACTTCCTATATTCTCCAAGCAACCATAGTTTATTAAAGAGATTGACATGAGCCAAGGGAAAAAACAAAAAAAATCTAAAAATGGGATACTTTAAAACTGTTATATTATATGCTTCCAGGCATCTGTAAAAGGCAATTAAGAAATTTTGTATATATTAATAATAGGGTATAAAATATAGCAATATAATAATGAATGACATTCAGATGAACGATGTTCTTTTTCTTTGTAAAATATTTTTCAAGTTATTGTTTAAGTATGAGGCAAGAGATATGTCTAAATCAAAGGGGCAAATCGTATCCCTTCATATATTGTACATAAATATTACGAGAAGGAGGAAAACGTTTCTGAAGAGCCAGTAGGAACCCCGGGGTGTCCAACCTCTGGTGGAGCAGGACGGGACTGCCCTGCGGTTCCCCAGCTGCGGGTGAGGAACACCAGGAGAAGCCGTCCGGGCTTCACCAGCCCAGGGGAACGGAGCAGAAGCATCTGCAGCTTGGCAGAGGGAAGCCCCGAGGCTGAAGGCGACGGAGCCCAGCTCCACCGGGGCTCTCCTCTGTGGGACACCGCGGTGTTGTCCGGTGGGAACGGTGGTACCCTGTGTGCTGTTTCATGCTTTTTATACCTATGTGTAACTTAAGTCTACATTTCAAATCTTCTGGTGAATGACAGACCGTATTTGTAGGAGACAATGTTGAGTTAATAAAAGCCAGAAAAGTAGCCCATGTAAGTATGTGTTTTTCACAGCGACGGGGTCGCCTTTTCTGCTGGGGGAGGGACCCACCTCATAGCTCCACAGACAGAAGAGGACACAACTCGCATCCACAATGTGCATCCAGTGAAAGAGTATCCACGATGACAAATCCATTGAAGGACAGAAATTATAAACTTCTGTCCAGTGTTGCTTAAATTCTTCTTGTAGTTCTGCCCAGTGCGGTGCCTGGACCAGGAAATGTGGCCAGCCAGGCTTCATAGAACCATAGAAGGGTTTGGGTTGGAAGGGACCTTAATGATCATGGAGTTCCAACCCCTCTGCCCTGGGCAGGGTCACCTCCCACCAGACCAGGTTGCTCAAAGCCCCATCCGGTCCCAGTCACTACTCATGATTTGTGTTCCTCACAGCGAGTTTGACCTTGGGTTTAAGACTCCTGCAGCTTGCCTCCAGCTTCCATGAGAATCAGTCAGAACTTGCTGGATCCAGCCCCTTTCATATGCATATTCTGTGTTTTTGTTGGCAAGAAGACTTACGTGCTAAAGGCTGAATTGTACAGAGCTGAGCATCCCATGCCTGTAACACTCATCACACACACTGAAGTCTGAAGGGGTGAGAGGGAAAGGTGGGGGCCTGTGAGAGGCACCGAACAGCGGGACACCAGAGCAGGGGCTCCCAGCTCCATCGTGTCGCTTGTCTACACCCTCCTCCAGAGCGAGCTGGTCCCAGACTCCCACTGCCAGTCCTGGCAGCGGCTATCATCTTCTCCAACATCTTCCCACCTTCTTCACAGCAGCAGCTGAGTAGATCTGGTCTTGGAGAAGGCTTTTCTCCCCAGCAGTAGACAAAAGGAAATGGCCTCAAGGTTTAGGATGGATATTAGGAAAAATTTCTCCACTGAAAGGGTTATTAAGCCTTGGCAGAGGCTGCCCCGGGCAGTGATGGAGTCCCCATCCCTGAAGGTATTTAAAAGCCGGGCAGACGTGGTGCTGAGGGACATGGGTCAGTGGTGGTTTGCGTCAGTGTTGAGTTGATGGTTGGACTGGATGGTCTGGAAGGTCCCTTCCCACCCCGGCAGTTCTATGATTCTGTGATTCCAAGCAGAGGGTGCAGGACCTGTGCTGATGTTGAGGAGAGGCAGAGACGAAAGGAGCTCAGAGGCACCGAGAGATGGTAGTTCTGGGGTTGGCACCACCACAGAGAGCGGCACTTGGGGCTGTCACCCTTCTGCTGGGGGAGCAGTGGGCAGACAGGGATGTTTGGCTCCTCAGGAAGATTCACCGCTCATTTCACTTCCCCCATGGACAGGCTGTTGGCCAGATGAAGTGGCCCTAGTTGGATTCAGCAAACCAGACTCCCAGCTGGACCACACGGGTCACTGAACCCAGGGAAGCTCTGTCTGCAACTCTTAAAACCAAGCAATAGGATGGTGTCTTTTCCCTGCCTTAATTCAATACAGGAGTGAAATGGCAAGGGGGGTTCAGACGGAAGAATGGCTCTTGATAAAAGCACAAGCAAAAAACATAAGAATGAACAAGAGCATTCAGAGGGGAACTGGAAAGAGGAAAAAGCCAAAACCAAGAAGCTAAACCCAGAATGTTCCTGATCTCAGTTATTCTCTGCGACAACACTTGGAGGAGTCAAAGGAACGCCATTTGTCTGGCACAGACAGACAGAAGGCTGGGAAAGCAGTATCCAGGAGTAGCTCAAGAGCTACAGACTGAAGGGAAAAAGAGGGTGAAAGGAAAATAAGAGAATTTAAGATACAAATGTGAGATTTGTTATGCACTGCCACATAAAGCTTTATTACAAAGGCCAGTGTGCCTCTCCCCGCTCACTCATGTGCCAGCAACAAGGGAGATGGTTTGTCCTACCAAGAGCAGGGCTGGGAACACAATCACCTTTCAGCAGGGGATAAAAATTTAAAAAGAATTTGGCTGGTGGCAGCAATAATTCACAGCAATAGTACCTGAAAAAACCAGGACACAACTTTTCCTGGAGATGAGGAAGGAAGCTGCCGTCAGGGTGCTCCCTGCCCCACAGGATACTATTTGATAGCACTGCCTGTAGCCATGGCGAGGCACTGAAAAGCACACCCAGCTCCTCTGGGCAACTAAAATCCCCTCCTGGCACTGAACTCAGGCTGCTGGGATGGAGTGTGCTGCCCTGGGGACTCCCACGAAACTGAAGAAGAATATGGACCTTTGTAAGTCCAATATATATATCGCAATGACACTCTTTGCCCACCTAGTAATAAATACATAAAATGGTGCGTCGATGACCTCATATGCTAATTGAGTGCGAGCTAATGGGGACTCATCTGACCTTACTGGAGAAGATCCAATTAAGTGCCACAAGAAGCCGTGACTAAATCTGGGTGAAACTTCTTTCCTGACAATTCCTTCCTAGTTACAAAACACCTCAAAACCTCAGGAGTCGATTTCAAGTGATTTTCAGAGGATTATGGACAGAGTAGGATTATGAACAACTTCTCTTAAAACAGCAGCTAAAGTGAATGGTGTTAATTGTCAGCCAAATTCACAGTGTGTTAATTCTTAGAATCACAGAAGGGTTTGGGTTGGAAGAGACCTCAAAAACCAGCCAGTCCCATCACTGCCCTGGGCAGAGACACCTCCCACCAGACCAGGTTATTTATTAATTACTAAAGAACAAGTCTGGTATAAAATACTAAATAGCAGTTCTGGTCAGCAGATAAACACAAATGAGGTGCTATTTCTGACAATTAAGCTGCTCAGAGAATAGTAATCAGTAACAGAGAGGCAGAAAAATGCCAAAAAAAGCAACTGCTACGGCCCAGGCTTTGGATGTGTCTGACCAAGCCGTGGCTGGTCCTCTCGCCTGCCCCGTGTCGGGGGAGACCTGAAGAAGGGAATCCAGAGTTCAGATGTCATGAACTGCTTCACTGCAATTGTCCCAGCAGCTTGATTCTGAGCCACCGGACCAATGCCCTAAATAATGTCAGGGTTTTGCTGAACCCCGTAGCAAAGTGGCAGCAGAAGGACCCCTCAGCAGAACGGGACCACCACCAGCCACCCCCCACCATGACATTCTTGTGTCATACCCTCTCCCAGCTGCCTCTGGATACTGGTGGCTGACATGCTGATGGGAGAGCAGCACATGAATATTGTTATTAACTCACAAATATTCCTCCATAGCCCCCATGACTCACTTTTTTGTTTGTTTGTTTCTGTGGCTTTAGGCTCTGCAACTTATTGAAAGCTTAACTTTGAGACGCAGCAGGAATGTACCATGACTTGGCACTTAATTGCTACGTGCCGCTGTTTGCAGAGACGGCACTGGGTTCACATGGAGTTACAAGAATTTGAACAAAACTATTCTGCACGGGGTGACACCACCGCTGATCCTGGGAGCCCCCTCGGAGTGGCAAAGGGAGTGGATTTGACTTCCGAGTCTCCTCTTTTCCCTTCTCTGCCCACCTTTCCCATGCTTATCTGACTTCAGTTGTTTCTTCTCACGAAGGCTGTGAAGCAAAGGGAAGCCGAGCTGTTTCACCACCTCGTGGGCACCCAGGGACCTCCGCCTGGGGAAGGAGGGATGGGTGAGCAGCCTCTCCTGGATAAAACTGCCAGCACAGCTTTTTCTGCCATCAGTGCTGTGGAGGCAGGAGAAATTCCACAGGTACCACAAAACCAGGATGCAATATAACAGGGACGGGAGGGAAAAGTGTTGTCAGCTGCTCCGCTGCCTTTAGAAGGATGATATGAACAAAATTAAACCAGCAACAGCAACCACTTCTTCATGTATAAAGGGAATAAAGCACTAGGATAAATGTCCCCAGAATGAAAGCAAAAGGTTTCAGTTTCTTTAGTTCTTCATGTGCCATCAGGAGGAAAGTAGAGATGAAATAAATGAATGCGGAGGTGAGACCAGAGAGCTGGCTGGCTGCAGGTAAGCAAAAAGCTGACAAACACACCGCCACTATTATTTAATAATATGAAATAATTATGAAATAACCTCTACTCGTCCATGGTCTGCTCCAGTGTTTGCACCTACAGCCGAACAGGTCACTGAAGTCCTACAGATGCTGGCACAGCCATCATCCCGGGAGTTGGTGCGGCAGCCAGTGCCTGGCACTGGTGGGACAGGGATTTTCCCACAGCACAAGACTAAGGACCCACTTTTGTGATTTTGCGGTTGTTTTTTGTGTGACTGAAAAACAGGAGGGCAGTTCTCCTTTCTGCTTTATGCCATTGCACAAAATACCCAGTTTCAAAAATGGTTTGATCCCCACTATACTATCAATGCTCTGTATAAATATACATCCGTCCCTGAAATAGGCTTCTAGGAGAAAGGGAAATGTGCTTAAAAATTCTTAGGCAAATCAACACCTGTTCAAGGGTATGTTGCTTTTGTATGAGAAACGACATATTGTTTTATTCTGCTGTCAAAGTTGAACAATGGTAGAAACATTGAAAAACATCTTACAGCAGAAGCATAATTCAACATGATAAAGGAAGTTGTTTTTCATGGGGATGCTTTGTTCATAAAAGAAATCTCCAGTGAGTAAATGACAACAAAATCTGTCATACGGCTACTCTAATAATCCTGTTCTCTGCAAACAGGAGTTACAGTTTCAGAGAGTGAGAGGGGACTAAAAATGGGTAAATTATCCCCAGATGACACTGCCAGACACCAATGTACCCCTGCTACTTATTGGAAAAGTAATATCCAAAATAATAAATAAACCCAAGGTCATCCTTTTCCCACCCATTTCTCCCCACTATTGGAAGAACACCCGATTTTGCAAGGCAGAGAGCGAAGAGCTGGGCAAGGAGCCGTCGCTCACTCTCTGTTTAACCAGGAGATCTCTGGGTCGGTGGCTGAAGCGGTGGCATCACTTTTGGTGATGATGCCCCCACGCCTCGCTGTCACGCTGTTCACTACCAGCACTGGAGGTTTTACTGTTCTTCCAATGTCTCCCCTCCATTACAGAGCGGCTTTGACTATTCCCAGAGTGTGACACGCTGCCATTTTTTCCAGATTGAGGTTTGGTCCATTCCTAAACGTTTGCGATATGTTGTGTTATTTCTGTGGCATGCTCCTCCGCACGGATGCTCAGCTCACTTCCCAATGGGATTTGTAATAAATGAACAGTCTTCCTGAGTGATAATTAAGCTGTTTACATTATTGCTAATGAATAGTGAGTGCTGAGCCACTCATGGTTCTCTGTCCTGACAAATCCTCTTTGGAGTACCTTTTGGGGACAGCTCTCCAGACCATCTGAAGCAGAAGTACATATTCTACCCTTTATGAGTCCTTTTACTTTACTGGTATTATCTGAGCTCCAGTAGCGCATCAAACTATGTCATTAGCATCATTAGCATCTCTCGTCTGTGGTTTCTTCTCATATCCCGTTTCCTACAACCTTACATTGGCTGTGCCTGATGCATTTCTGAATTCTAGACGTACTGCGCTTGCTGCCGGGAGGGCAGGAGAACACAGACCCAAGCATTCTCATGGCGGTGGAAATCTTGCTTGAGAGATCAGCTTCTTGGTTTGCCTTGTTTTGCTTTGCTTTGCTTTTTTTATACAAGGGAGAAATGTCAACACAAGACAATTCCTGAAGCTCACGCACCCTGAGACTTACATTTTCAAAATTAATCCCAGGGGAAAGAAAAGAATAGTAATTAAAAGTGAGTATTTGAAAGCCAGCTGGGCACCTTCAGCTGAGATCCTGGTGCACCATTAGGGGGCCATCTCAACATGAGATCTTAAGAATGAAGCTTTTAGAAAGACTCAGGAGTTTTATTCAGCCGAGACACACTTGCTCAGGGGTAAGTAAAAATTCTTTACAATTTTCTCATGGGTCCTGCAGAATCCTAGGAGCAATTTCATACCTCAGGAAATGCAGGTTCGCTGCACTCTAGTGACTGTCAGTGGGTGGCTAAAAAGCACAATGTCTACATTGTACCCAAGCTGTAATTAAAGAGGTATCAACTATTTTTCAATATAGAAAGCTTTGTCTTCTGACTACAAGAATAAATAAGTCATCGGTCAGGAATGCTGGATAGTCATAATTTCAGGCCTATAAATCATACTCAGTGTGTTTTGTAACCATCTTTTACTGAAATGTTACTTCATAATAAACCACCCCAGTAGCACCAAGCATGGCTTTATTCATTACTAGGAGTGGGAGCTGCAGAAGCATCCTCATCCTCATCATCCTTCAGCTTTCCCCCCCCCGCTACGAGAGCAATAACTGCCACGGTTTGAAAAATAGGGGACAGTATCATAAGGAATTTCAATATTCATTTGAAAAGTGGACACTCTTGGCTTGCTATAAGGCAACAGTCAATGTAAGGCATCTAGATAAAGTGGCTTATTTAGAAGGTGCGTTGACACCGCTGCTTATGTTCTTAAACAGCTTTTAACCCGATTTTTTAATGCAGTGCCAGTAGTCAAGGTGTCTTTGCGTATCATTTTTTGTGTAAGCAATGACAGTGGGTTATAATTTCGTAGAGAGCTGTGGGCACAAACACTGCTCTCAGGTGGGCTCTTTGCTCGGTGAAGCACAAGAGTGAGTCTCCCCGAAGCTGCAGCCAAAGGCTGAGAAGGTTCCCGTGGGCATCCGCGATGAAATTTAAAAGATGAAACTCCAAAGGGAGGATGCAGAGCCCTGCACGAGGGTAGGAATATACAGATCCACAGGGTGATAAGAAAGGGCCCCTCAGGAGGCAGTGGGAATTCACAGCTGAATGCAAGCAGTGCCGTGATCCCACAAATAAAGCCAACATCCCACTGGGACGCGCACGCGGGAAAACAGCCTGCAAGAGGCATGAAGCGTTTCTTCTGCTCTGCTCTGCACCCCAGGAGTCTCACCTGAAGCGCAGTGTCCCCTGAAGGTGCCGCAGTTCAGAGAAGAGCTGCTCTGACTACAGATAGTTCAGGCATAAGGCAAAATAGGCCAGGCTGGACGGGGCTTCGGGCAACCTGCTCTGGTGGGAGGTGTCCCTGCCCAGGGCAAGGGGTGGCACTGGATGGGCTTTAAGGTCCCTTCCAACCCAAACCATTCTGTGATCCTACGAAAAGCCCCGAGAAGGGTCAAAGCTCAGGAGAAGCATTCCCAGCCCTCACCGTACCCATGAAGCAGATGACAGACAGACTGACAGACAGACGGCAGCACTGCCGGGGGTGAGAGGGATACAGCGACAACGGGAATCGGCTCGAGGACAGCTGAGGGAAACGGAGCCAAGCAATCTTTTATCTGTATAAATTTCCCCCTTTCCGGATACAAGAAACAATAACAATCACTGAAGGCAGGGAGTAAAAATGAAAAAGCAGCGCGTGGCAAACACACTGGGAATTCTCGGCAGGTAAAACTGAAAGACCCCTTCCATCCCAGCTGCAGCCAGTCAGAATCTCACCCCTTCCCAGGACACGCAGTGCTTGCGTTCCTACCTCCCTTCCTTCTCACCCATTTATTGTCTAGAGGCTCAGGTGATACCGAAGACCTACCAAGGGGCGTCTTACCAACCTTTTACTGTTTGTCACCGTGTCCAGATATTCTGAGCAATGTCTTCTTAAATTCAATGACACATCAATAACACACATGAAACATAAGGTTTATGAAGATCTTGGCCTTAACATCTGATGATAATAAAGATACAAATACATACATACACCCCCGATACACTCTCAGTTGGAATTTAGAGGGCCTGCTTTGTGGTAGAAACCTTGAAAGATCACCTTTGCCTTTTTTCCTCTATTTTCCGTGATTCTCTTTAGACACAATGACCGAGACTCCCAGCTTCACCCAAAGGAAAGGGAAATGTAACCCTGCAGAAGGGCACGAGAAGTCCTTTCAGCCTATTTTTATGAGCTCACCAGGGGGCTCCTGTACAGTTTTCTGGTTTCCAGCAGCCAGCAGAGCCTAAGTCACCTCCCAGGGTATTTGAAGTCCATCCCAACGAGATTGTGTCCCTCCTGGCAATGTCCTGCCTGGCAGGTGGGCCATGGGAGAAACCTTACCATGGCTCAGCCCATGGGGTGACGTCTTTGTGACCTACAGAGCCAGGCGAAGCCATCCTTACGTGGGAAAAATCTGAACCACTCATTCAGGGGTTGCTAATTGGGGATCTGAGCCTCAGAGGGGCCTAGCACTATCATTTTCTTCATTCTTGTGCTACGGACTCATAATAATAGCTTAATTATGGTTTTAATTTTTGAAATACAGATTATTGTTCTTCAACGCGCAGGCCAGACAGATAATGATTTCTTTGTTGCAAGCCTGGCAGAAGACAATGCTTCTTGTTTAGAACAGCAAGCGGGTAATTTATTTGCATGCAGGAGGTATTTTGTTCCACTGGACACCCTTTACCCTTTACTTCTCTATTGTACAGAAATAACACAGTATATCACAATTACAATTACATTATAATAAGCCTTCAATTATTGGGTGATTTAATCAAACAAGAGCAGGGCTCCTACACAGCTGCAACTACCTGTAAAGTTGTGGGTCCGGGCAGTTAACAATGCTGCCTTTCACTGCATCATGAGAAACAGCATCTCCTAATTTACATATGCGCAGCTACCAGCCAGACTTCCAGTGTTAAAAATATCACGGTAATTATTCTATTAGGGTATTATTCCACCTTACTACCCACAGACACACAGTGGAAAGAGGAGAACTTTGGTGTCCCTTGCAGACGTTGTACAGTCCCCTCACTGCCATCACACAGCAGACATTTTCAGGTACAGCTCATTATATATGAAAAAGATCCCGAGTGGAACCTCATGCGATGCACAAAAGCCCTGGAGCCCTGCCCAGGGCAGCCACCACCAGCTCTGTCAGCAACGGGCTCTCTCTTGCTAAAGCCTGTCCTGAAGACTTTGGCTTCTACCAGATGCACCTATTGGGGCATGGCCAAGTGTCATTCTCAGCAGAAAGGACAGTCCCAGAAGCAGGAGCTGGTGATTTACTGGGGCACAACCCACTGGACATGTCTCCGTGGAGGTGTCTGCACAGGTTCAGTCTCTAAAATCCTGTTACTGCCCATGGAGAACTGGTGAATCCAGCCAGTGGGGCCTGGAAGGTGATTCAGTTGTCCGAGGGCAGGTGCCCAGGGCCATCGTACATTCCGTGTCTTATCCTCCCATCTGACTTCCGAACAGCACTCAGAGAGGGCAGGGGTCTCCTGTAAGGCCTGTGTCACACCTGAGATGACGCACAGTTCTCACCCACCCTCTGCAATGGCATTAGATGTCACAGCAACTGCTTCCCACCTTTGCTGTCTACTTCAGGGTAAGCTGAGTTGATCTGGGGACTCTTCCAACTGCAGAGCCCAGGAGCTGGGTGCAGTGTCCCAACCACTACGTGGAGTGGTGGCCCTCCGAGACACCCTGGGACAGCCTGCCTGGAGCCCAGCTAGCCCTGCAAAGGGACACGGGTACCCCAAAGGCCCTGTGTCAGATGGACCAGCCCCAGGCAGGTGTCTCAGAAACCCCACAGCATCTCAAGAGGCACAGGGCACCTCTACGTGGGCACTCAGCTCCTACCTACATCCCCACAGACTTAGATGGGTGGCACATCTATGGACACCCACAGACAGAGGCTGAAGGGTGTTCCAGACACAGATTGAATTTCCCCCAGCGTGACCTGGCTCTGACCTACTTCCCTCTGGTTTAAAAGTTTGTACAAAGACAGTTACGGGCACCCAAGTAAGAGCATCAGCTCTGAAACCACCATAACCAGACATTGTGTCTAGTCTAAACCAAGTTAGTAATTTTAAATTACTTTAAAACATGACTCCTCTACCTTTCTTGGTCTCCTATCATCCCAGTTGCCTCTCCAATACGAGCTTTCATATTTCCCAGAGAGATCCTGACTGCTACCACATAGTAGCCAGATGACCAGCTAAAGAATGTTCCTCCATAAATCCCTGCTCTGTGTGGAGCTGCAGGCTCTCTCACACCCTTATTCTAGCTACAAAAGAGCTTTCCATCCCGTTGCTGGGGATAATCTTAATCCTGCAATCCTGCTTAGCAGGGGAGTTGGACTAGATGATCTCTAGAGGTCCCTTCCAACTCTGTCAAATCTGTGAATCTTAACGAAAAACCAACGCCACGGGATCTGGGCTCCTAAAGGAGGTTCAGCAGCTCTTCAGCTAATGGAAGAGGCATGATGAGAGACACCACGCATCTCACTGAGGAATGGAGCCTGATGGTATCAGAAAGAACTCCAGAACGAGTAATTGCACCACCGCTAAACTTTTCAGCAGACACATCCAGCTTCCACACTCACCCAGCAATCCCAAACTGTCCCCGGCATCTGTCCGATACCCCGTGTCCCCAGTATCCTGCTGCAGAGCTGGCAAAGCTCCTGCTCCTCCTGCAGAGTTCTGCAGTTCATCCCTCCTGATGCCACTCTGCAGCACGCTAGAAACTGTAGCGGGGGTGATGAGCTACAATAAGCCAGATAATGCCAAGAATTGCTCCATCAACACAATCAGTCGACATCACATCAAGCTGAGCCAAAACCACCAGTGCTCATCTACCTGAACCTGCCCAGAACATCTGCTTCGCTGGGCCTGAGCATCACAGAGATTTTGCCACAGGACACAAAACACGAAGCACCCACAGCGGTGCACGTGAGGATGTACACAACCGCACACGCTCCTTACAAACCCAGGGGTACTTTCCATGCCGTGGAAATGCAAAGTGCAGGTCCATTCATCACCTTCTCTCAAACCCAGCACACGATGTGCTGCGCATATAACGTGGCGGCATCTACAGCCCCGCGGATTCTGTAATACGAATCACAAGTTAATGCGTTCATCCACACCCTCTCACCTCTGCAGCCCTGCTCTTTAGGGCCTTACAGTCTGACTCAAGCTCTGTTTCACTACCCAGTGGTGCTGGAGTCCTGGATGAAATCACAGGAATGAATCCGCAGCAGCTGTAAACCAGTGTCGCTTCACTGGAACTCAGGGAGTTGTACGTTCTTGTGACAGGAGTGAATTTAATCCGTGGAATAACGGAGTTGCAGCATCCTGCTCCAAAAGAATAATGTGGGCAGCTTTGAGCCCCCAGGTAAAGAGATGCCATAAATTCAGCCCTCATATAAATCCAGGAATTCACTCAGGGGCTGGATGGGACCTAGTCATCCTGCTGTTCGCACGCTCTGTACTTTAAAGGCTGATTTTCCTTTTTCATCGCTGATGTGAGTCGCGGAAAGCCTGCTGAACGCCAGGGAATGGCACTGAGCTGTGAGCGTGTCCCTCTGGCATCACCCAACACCCGGCTAAAGTCAGCGGTGCCCAAGGGTGACACAAAATGGAGATACGCACAGTGAGATTTTTCAGAGCTCATTTCAGAGCAAATGGAAATTGTGCAGCTACTTCCTTTACCTGAATTTGAAGAAGCCTGTCACATCTCCCTCGGAGAGAGGACAGCAGCAGCAGCAGAAGGGATCATTGTAGCTTTGAATGAATTAACTGAAATTGGTGAAACTAATTCGAGAGTAAAGTGTTCTCCAGCAGGAATTAGGGCCAGAACTAGGCCCAAAGTAACGTCCTGCTCAAACCCAGGAAGGGTGCTGGGCTGGGACTCCTCATCCATTCCTAGTATGAACCCCTCACAGCTTCTATCAGCGCTGCTGGGATTCAAGAAGCACAAATACCTTATTTCCTTGCTCTTTCCCCCAGCTTTCAATGCCCCACATAATTAGAACACTTCTAAACATGCAGCTCATGAGAACTTAGGAAAAAAAAACAACCCAACGTCTAATCTATTTACCTTAGCCCTTCAAAAGAAAACACAGTCTTTCACATTAACGATGCATTAATACTTCAGAAGCTTTTCGGGATTATTATAATCAACCTAAAACCTCAAACAAACTCCAAGCTAACATTACAGATGCACCAAGAGACCCAATTCACACAGCAAGGAGCCCTGGAATAGAGCTCTTTATCTCACTTTAATTCCAGCGAGACCAATCATGACGAACCGATGCGCACCAAGGCTCAGGTGTAGTGATCCCCAGGGCAGCACCACCACAGACCGAGCAAATGAACTTCATCTTGAGATCCCATCAGCCCTACTGAGGAGAAGAAAATCCAAGTAGCTATAAACTCTAAACATAATAGACCATAAATGGTCAGTAACCAGGTTAGAAACAACTGCCTTCCTGGGAGGGTCCTCTGGTGGCACTTCGGGACCTGGAGAGAATCAGGGTGCCCACAGACACTCTGTGCTCTCCATCTCCAAAGGACCGTAGCTAACAAATCCTCGTGGGGCCGCAGTGGGACAGGTAAGGATTATAACCCAGCTCACAGCAGAGAAGGTGGCTACTGGTTTAGTAAAGCTGATGCCAGAGCGAAGATGAGAAAGATGTGCTTCCTGAACTCAGGATCCCAAAGACATTTCCCCTCCCTGCCTCCCACTTTCTGTTGCCTCCTTCTTCCTCTGGTCCGGAGAGGGAATACGGTGCTGCTGCAGCTAATTTTTGCCATTCAGTGAAACCCCTAGAACTGCTGTGCACTCCCTCAGAGCCAGCAGGGCCACCAGAGCAGACCCTATGCACAGGGAACGGCCAAAGTTGAGGCAAGAGGTGTGCAGAAGGAAAGGGCATCGTACTCTAGGCCACGGAAACACATCCCTTCCCTGCAGATGTCATTGATCTTCTCCCAGAGCTCCCCTTCCCAAGAAATGGTGCTACCAGGGCAGCCTGCTCACGCCTACACCTGCTCATTTCTCAACCAGTTTGTCAGCGAACTCCACCAGGATGCAGATTTGTCCCTTTCTGCCCCTTGGGGAAGATCTACCCAGGGGTTAATCACACTCTTGTGTTTTTAAACCCTTTCTTGTTCCCTTCTGTAGAAGGCGGCACAAACAGTTCATACATGCCCTGGGCCAGCCCAAGCCAATCGCTGGCAGCGGGCACTCAAACACACACACACATTCTCCCCCTGCACCTCCCGAAACTACCCGCAACACGGACGGTTGTGTGTGAGTACCAGCTTGGGGGTTACGGGGGTAATCAGAACTATTCACTTCTGACTTGGTTCTTTATACCATTCAAAGGGTTATTCTGCAAGCTACGTTAACATCTTCTTATCACGGCTTATGGATGCTATTCCCCTTCACTGAATTTGTTAATTACACTCTGAGATGTAACGGGCAGAGCAGCATTCATTACTGATTAACGCACGCCTCAAACTCTCTGTCAACTCCCAGCAGCTCAGAGCTCACGCCAGTGAGAAATGCCCTTTCCTACGCTGTGCTGTCCTACTGAGAACCTTTATAGAGCAGAGGTAAAAAATACTGCGTTTCCATCTGCAACATCACCTCTGTGTTAACTGTCCCACCCTGTGTGGCTCTTAGAGGTGACAGTCATTAAAATTGCAATTATAATAATTATTTAAGCACTGATTTGCATTCATGTCCTTCTTAGATTTTGTCATAACGGCTCCATCTCCATTTCCTCCTTTATGGAGAACAGCCTGGTGAAACCATAGAAAGAAACTCTTTCTGCCAGACATTTCTTTGGTGTACATTACTAAACCACCGAGTCTGACCAAGGGAACACCAGCACAAACCACCAAAGAGCAAAGTAGCCTCGGAAAACTGGGTGGTTTTTTTTTCTTTCTTATTTTATTGCTAAAAAGCACCAAGAAAATGTCGACTCCTACACAGAACAGGAGAAATAAAGATTTAACCGCAGAATTGTATCCATAAATCTTGGTAATGTTACCCTTTTCACACAAATTCAGCCTAAAGGCCAGAGTCATCCAGAGATGGTTTCATTTTGAACTGAAAACTTTCAAACTAAAATGTCACTGTCATAACTGTAAACTGGGAATAGCTCCCTTTAAGACATCGAACTGTTCACCCAAACGGAACAGAATAAAATGCTCTTGGTTCTTCTATAAAACAATAACAAAATCATCTCACTTGTTAATCAAAATACTGGGGTGCTTGTTAGTTGTGACTGTATTTGTTAGAAGACTTCTGTGTCCTAAGACTGCAATGTCTCCAGGCCCTCCCCAGCCCTCAGGCGAGGAAGCTTTTGTGAGTTACATCAGCCTTTCAATGGATTCAGCAACACAATTTTTGTCAGATGTTTAAATTCACATTGATCTTCTTATAATTTTTAATTAAAAAAATACTTTTATGGAGTTTGTTTTAGGTATCCTTTGCTCATCTGTTCTATTATTTTCTTACTTTATTTATTTTCCTATTCTACCTATTTTTTTCTTTTCTAATTGCTATAGGTGATGCTGGTTTGATTGTGCTATTGTAGCATTCAAAAATATTACCTGCAAATGTAACGATGTGCCCTCTAGTGTGAAAGTAGCTGCTTGCACGGCAACTGTATGATACTTGACACAGGCATAACTAAAGCGAGAAGCCTCTATTTCCATGTGTTGTGTCCCGGAGAGGACTCTCTGGCCCCGGGGAGCTCACCCATGGGCAGCTCAGGGGCTCTCACACAGGCAGCTTTAAGACTTTGCTGACTTTCCAAGGAAGCGTGGGTCTTTTCACGCCTTTTGATACAGAGTTCCTCTTTTATAAATATAACCCTGAGTGAGAGGCCTAAAGGCTGTGTTTTTTTGCAGCGAAGACCAGCACAGAAGCAGGCAGAGAGTCTGGCGGGTGACGGAAGGGGGGTTTGGTACAACACCGAGCAGTTGTAGTTGTCAGGAAGAGCTTTATGGGGTCTGCTCGGTGCAACAGTGGGATCAGGAGACACAGCAGCACCTACGCTCCACCAAAAACCATTCTGAGGAGCTCAGCTTCCCCACAGTTACCACATACCATCTAGTGATACAAAAGGAAACTGCAATTTCCAATTCCTTATTCTTTACATGAAAGCCAGAGAGGACAACAACATGTTGATGATATTTTGCTTTCCCTCCACTGAAGGCAGACAGAGCCCTGCCTGTGCTCTCTCCTCTCTGCAATTCGCTGTTTCTCCATCCATCACGAACCCTGCGACTCTGGCTAGTTTTCAAGAAGATTTAATCTCTGAAGATGTATGATTACACAAGAATCTCAGCTTCAATAAAGTTAAAATAAAGTCTGCCCTTCAGCTACAGAACTGCATTTCATCTGTAGTTATAAGTTATTTTAAGTCCTACAGAGGTAAAACTTGGGGCTGAATTGAAAAGAAACCCAAAATCTAACCATGTAATTTTTGTAAACATCATAATTTTGAAGGTCCAAAAGAATGTTTTTTAACTAAAGGTTACTATTCTCTGCTGAGGGGGGAGAAGTCTAAGAGAAAGAGATCTTAGTGGTCTTGAGACTAAGGCTTGAGACTGGCTAATGGGAAAAGTGGGCTTTACTCTTGGAAACTGTCTGCCTGGAACACCGCAGGATTTAGACACACTGTATTGGGAGGCAATTGGGTGGGTTTTTTTCTGCTTGTCTGCATCGCCATATGGATGATTTCAGTTCAGCAGCAACATACACTGTGATATGATTCTGACAGCTGGGATAATGGAAAAAGTCAATGTTTACTTATTGGTGGAAGAAAATTTTACCTTGCCTGCCAACTGGGGCAATAAAATAAATTTGTTTTGTATGCTGTGTGGAATTTTTTACTGCCACTAAATGAAAGCAAAACAATCCGGATCTCTCCCGGGGAGCTCGCAGAGAGAATGGTACAGATCCAGCAAAAGTCACAGATGGAGAGAACTGAGAGAGAGAACTCGCCCTCAGCTTTTCTCCCACTTCCCTCCTCAGCATCCGTCAGCTTTCTGGTTTTAGAGCAAAACGGGATTGTTCTTACCACTCACCAACACAATCCGTCCAGAACTGTTAAGTAACAGCTTATTTGGTGCAGGTTGCTGCCTATCTAGATTATGTAAGCAAAATGCAGAAATTCTATGAGGTACAGTAGTTGGGTTTTCAGACGCCAGTTCGGGCCTTAGCACTTTGTTCTGAATCTACAGCTGGTGACCAGAAACCAGTCCAGGTGCAGTGAGCAGAAACCAGTCCCGGTGCAGCATGGTGGGACTGCAAGTATAACTCTCTCTGCTGAGATGGACACGAACCTCAACAGTTTCCCGCAAGTCAAAACGAAACACCATTTGCAGACCCAAGACAAAGCTTTGGACTCCCGTCGATCTCAACTTACCTTTTGTGGGTCTCCAGAAGAACTGCAGTGGCATTTCAGGGGAGTCAGAGTGAGCGTCGTGTTGTCTCGCCGACACCAGCCTGGGCACTGCTCTTACGCTCTGCCTGGCTGCAGAGAGCCGGGACTACCTGGAAAAAAATTATCACTGTAATTAAAATCATATAATAGTTTGGGTTGGAAGGGACCTGTAAAGGCCATCTATTTCCAACCCCCTGCCATGGGCAGGGACACCTTAGAGGAAAGGCATGCAGGGAGTGATAAGAGTTCATGGAAGAAATGTGCTACTGGAATAAAGCCAGGATTTGTATTTAATATATTTACACTTTGGACTTCTGGCTGCCAGCACAGCAAAGCCAAGGGTGCAGTTGTACTTGAGGGACACATTGACAACTTCACACCTTCTCTGTGGGGTGCAGAAGGTGTGATGAAGGGGCAGGAGTGGGGAAAGGAGGGGGCACGATACCACCCACCATCCTCTCCTTTACTGCTGGCGTAACTCACTGCAGTTCTGAGGGTCTCCCCACCAACTCCCCAAACTGCTTTGACAGAAACTGACCCAAAAGCACAGCAGAAGGAAACTGGTTTTCTCCCCTTTCTCCTTAACTGCACCAAGCGCAGCACGGATTGAGCTCTGGGGGAATGCAAGACATTGGCAGATCTGCAGAGGTTTATATAGTATCACATACATTTGAAGAAGCAGAAAAAAAAAAAGGCTTATAAATAGAAGCCCTGAAATATGGATTAATAGTTCTCCATTGCCAAAGCATCAGCAAAATATTAATGGCGAGACTGCAGACACTTAACAGGGAAAGTGGTGTCTTTTAAGGATTAGTCTGCTGAGTCTTTACTTTTCAACCCACTATATTCATGAATAATTTAGTGACAAGCACAGGGCATACATTCCAGACTGGCGAAATTGTAGACAACAGTAAAAACAAACAAGGGAAAACATGGGAGAGAACAGAATGGTGAAAGAAGCAGAGGTAGAAAAGATATAAAAGATGCGGTCTCAATTATAACAGACAGGTATAAACTAACGCGCGTGAAGGAAGCCATCGTTGGACTAGATGGGCTGTGTTCCTGCCAAAAGCAGAAACAAAAAAAAAAGATATGTGACCAATACCCATTCTGACGGAAATAAGAGCTGGCAATAAGGACTGCTAATAGTGTGGGTAACGTTTTAGAAGGTATAAGATCATTTCTGGTCCCCTTAACTCCAGTCTATTCAACTAGATACCTTTGTGCTCCTGATTTTTTCAGTCCGACCAGGTGCAATCCACTGCATTCCTTGGTTGCTAGCTTGCCTTCCCCTTAACTGCCGTGCTTGCTCCGTAACTCATGTTGGCTAAAATAAAATCTCCTCTTCACTTAGGCACCCTCTCAGCTGATCTGCAGGTGCAGCGAACAGTCACAAACCCATCCAACACAGCCACGGACCCCTTCTTTACTGAGTAGCATCTTCTGATGTGCTGCTTCTCTTACGAAGCCACGTGCACTGAGAGCCGCTTGACTTGAAGGCTTTAGATCCCCCAGGAGTCCAGGGCCTGCTTCCCTTTTTTAGGTCAGATTCTAACCGAACCCGACGGGAATTTGGCCTCAGCAGCTTCCCCAGGATCAAGCTCCGGTTCAGCAAAGGATTAAGGCTATTGTCGGGGAACACACGCTGCCAGACACTGACCCTCCCTCGTCTCTGGTCTCTGTTCTTTGACTCAGCCTCACACAGGTCTCTTCAAATAGCAGTACAGGCAATGCTTGTCCTTGGATGCAATCACGTCACCTTTGTTAAAACCGGCGCTAATTATGGGTGGGCTCCTCCAGACCTTTAGAAAAACTCAGTGGTTTAACCAAGCGCATTTGTTTTAGTATTCCTGATCACAATTAGAATTCAGTGTTCAGAGATTTTTTCCATCTTTTGTGTTCTGCCTGTGATTTCTGGACCTTAAAATACCAAGAGCAGTATCCCAACAGCTAGTCTAAATCTCCCCTCTTCCACTTTGAAGCCATTACCCCTCCTCCCATTGCCATGTGCCCTTGGAGGAAGCCCCTCCCTGGTTTTCCTGGAGCCCTTTTAGGGACTGGAAGGGGCTCTAAGGTCTCCCCGGAGCCTTCTGTTCTCCAGGCTGAACGCCCCTCAACGCTCTCAGCCTGTCCTCACAGCAGAGGGGCTGTGATTGTGGCTGCGAGCATCTCTGTGACCCTGCTCTAACAGGGGTCCCTGCCCTTCCTGTGCTGGGGGGCTCCCACCACTTCCAGGCCTTTGCCCTCTGAAGGGGAGGGATCTACCTGGGCAAGGGGGAAGGGGAATCAATCATAGAATTGTCCAGGCCGGATGGGACCTCCAAAAGTCATCTAGTCTGACGTCCCCGCAGTCAGCAGGGACACCCCCAACTAGACCAGGTTGCCCAGGGCCTCGTCGAGCCTCACCTTGAGTATCTCCAGGGATGGGGCCTCAACCACCTCCCTGGGCAACCTGTTCCAGTGCTCCACCACCCTCACAGTAAAGAACCTTCTCCTAATCTCCAATCTAAACCTGCTCCCCTCCAGCCTAAAGCCATTGCCCCTCGTCCTGTCACTACAGGCCTTTGTGAACAGGCTCTCCCCAGCCTTCCTGTAGGCTCCCCTCAGGTACTGGAAGGCCGCTATTAGGTCTTCCTTGAGGGACTGGAAGAGGCTCTGAGGTCTCCCCGGATCCTCCTCTTCTCCAGGCTGAAACAACCCCAGCTCCCTCAGCCTCTCCTCGGAGCAGAGGGGCTCCAACCCCCTGAGCATTTTAGGGGCCTCCCCCTCCGCCATTTCCAGCCACCTCGCCCTCCCCGTTAACCGGGGCTCTGCCCTCCCCGCCGCCATGTTGGCACCCCCTCAGGGACGGGACGGGGCGTGGCCAGGCGTGGTGGCGTCACGCAGCGGCGCCTCACGCACGCGGCCCTCCCCGCGGCGTCACAATGCCGCGTTCCACACACACCCCTCCCCC
>VXAK01024500.1:395456-428706 GCA_013399435.1 Arenaria interpres | reverse complement strand
GCCAATGTATATCTGCTGTAGGACCCCAGCCGTCCCATTCTGTGTCTTACTCCTTTCTGCATGGACCCGTGGAGGAACAGAACACTAACGAGGCGGGAGCGGTGCCGGGCGGGAGCGGGGCGCTTAATTTAATGTGAGAAACTAGATGTGAGTTTGGAGTTAAAACGTGTTTTTACTAGACGAGAGCAATCATTTCCCTCCCCTCAATGGAAACGTAAAAACGCTGGTAACTTTCGTTGCAAATTCTTACCTTTCCACCCTTCGTGGCGTTTTCACTGGCTTTGCCATCTAGTCCTTGTAGGTTTGTTTTTTGAGGTCTTTCTTGATCTGTCTCGTTTTTGTTACGGAATTTATAATTTAATAAAACTACATTTTATCAGTAACAATCTTAGCCGTGCCTCTGGTGTAACTGAGCCTCGCTGGAGGAACCTGAGAGAAAACCATCAGGGAACGGCGTGCGGGGGGACTGGCTCCCAGCGGGATCTCCCGGACCCGGCACTGCCTGAGTCTCTCTTTCTGCTGGAAAACCCCGATTTGGAGCTTTAGTGCTCAGAGGGGAAGGGCTGATGAAGGTGTGTCGCTTACGGTGGGCAGAAGTATCATACAGAGGGTTTTTGAACGGCAGAAATGTTGACCCAAGAGGGATAACGTTACCAAACGTGACCCTGTAAGGAAGCGCAGGGAGGTTAAGGATCACGTGGGTGTTTCTCTGGCCCTCGCAGCTGTGCGGGGCAGCACGGGGGCGGTGGTACTGTGTTGTACCAGAAATGCATCTCCTGGGTCAGCCTCGTTTCTGCAAACTGATTTCTGGGTGTTAGAGGTGGTCAGGAGCCAGATCTCGAGCGGCATGGCTCGGCTCCTCTGCCTGGGGCTGTTGTTTTATTTCGTTCTACTTTTAAATCGGCTGATTCTGGACTCAGCCTTCAAAATAAAGGTAATTACACTCCAGTTCCTGGTTTCCCTGACCAGGACGGGACGGGGGCTGATAGACAAGTGCTGCCTCTCCCCAGCCAGAAGGCGCTGCAGCGAACAACCCTCCGGAGGGAATGAAATGGGCCGGTTTCTAAAGATGGTAGATTTAAACTCCTAAAATGTTTTCCTTGCTGTAATCTGGGCTGATGTGTCCAATCTCGGGCAAAGCTGGTGGCGGGGACTCGAGAAGGGGAGAGGATGGAATGTTTTTTCTTCTGTTGTTAGTTGCCACTGCCATACTGCCCCGAGTCAGCGCCCGGGGGCTCCGTCAGAGCCTGCCTTCGTGCTGCAGGGACCCGCAGGAAGAACCCTCCTGCCACCGGCACGTCCTTTGCTCCAGGTGAGGGCACGTGCTGTGGGAGAGAGCGAGGACCTGAGCGGCTCCACGCTTCATTCCGGGGCTTCCAGCCCAAGGAGCCTGCGGGTAACGCTGTAGGTGAGTGATCGCTCCTGGGCAGAGCCACCGCTCTGGTCAGGGGAAGGCTCCGGGTGCTGCCCGTGGCTCCTTTGGCTGGCGGCAGCTGGGAAGTGCTAAAAATGGGTTAAAATAGTGCCGGGGAGAGCTCAACAGCCCAGCAGCGGCTGGTGTGGCAGACACATGGCCCCGGGTAATTCCCACCTGGTGCTGAGGCATTGAAAGCACTGCCTTCAGCAGGGGGGTGGATGGGGGCCGTGGCCGTGCCGCCTTGCGTGGTTTCTCTCACTCCCTGCATTAAGTGATTTTTAAACCTGTACAGCCTGGCTAGAGGCACGCCCCATGGAGCGGAACGCAAGGGAAAAGGCAAATTAAAATCCTAGAAAATGTACCCCATGTCTTCGTTTCCAGGAGAACAGATAACCACAGACACAGGAATCCTGTGGGAATGGGGAAAAAACCCCGCTGTGCCCCAAGCGCTCGGCCAGAGCACCCCGCATCCCCCCAGCTGGGAAGTGAGTTCCTGCCAGCAGCAAATAGGAGGAAATACCTAAAATGCTAAAAAAAATCATCGCCAGGATCCACCCCTGAAACACCTAGTGCAGAATCCACACCCCCGGTAAGATACATATTACGAAGAGGTATCTCCCCCCAGGGCGAGGGACAGGCTGGGTATTTCACAGGGTGAGAGGAATAACCGAGCAGCCCCTGGGGACCGGGAGTGTCCCTTCGGAACACGGGTTTCTAATTTATTTTGTGCATTTAGTGCTTGGGGTGGTTTTTTTTAGGCCATTTCTGAATGGGAACAAAAACTGAGGTGAAGCTTCTAGTCTTTAATAACCGTACAGAGGATACCGGTGCTCGGCAGCTGCTGGTCACAGCATTTGTCACTTGAAGATGGTGTTTTACGAAACAAAGCCTTTAGGTTTGCCTTGGGGTGGAGGGGATTGCGTTTGTCTCGCTCATGGAGCTCTCGGGGGAGAGCTCCTGGGAATTCCGGGGCTGGTTTTCATCCCAAGGGCTCTGTGTGTTTATAAAACAGAAGGGAAACCAGAAAATGTAGGATTAAGCTGCTCCCGGAATCCGCCATCAAAGCCGGCACCTGTCCTTACCTTCAGGATGCCCTCCCCTTGCTGTGGTTGCGATTCCAACAGAGCAGGGGACAGAAGGAGCTTCTGGAACCGTTTCCCGAAGCACCTTCCTCAGCACTCGGGAGTTCCCTGCCCTGTTCCCACACGGCCGGGAGCCGTGCCCGGGGAAAGGCGCTGCCGAGGGGAGAGGGAGCTCCTGGGCCTCAAATGAGAACAGAAGGAGAACCCTCAGCCGGGGAGTCACCCACCGGCAGCGCAGCTCTCCTGCAGAACGTGCAAATGAGCACAGCCTGCTTTTCTGCATCCTGGCCTGGGTCAGGAACAGCGTGGGGAGCGGGACTCGGGAGGGGATCGTCCCCCTGTGCTGGGCACTGGGGAGGCCCCACCTCGAGGGCTGGGTCCAGTTTTGGGCCCCTCACCACAAAAAAGACATTGAGGGGCAGGAGCGGGTCCAGAGAAGGGCAACGGAGCTGGTGAGGGGTCTGGNAGGGCAGTGGTGGAGTCCCCATCCCTGGAGGGAGACGTGGTGCTGAGGGAGATGGATCAGTGGTGGGTTTGTCAGTGGTGGGTTGATGGTTGGACTCCATGATCTGAAAGGTCCCTTCCCACCCAGGCCTTTCCGTGATTCACAGAGTGGGGTGACCAGGGACTGGAGCGGGTCAGGGACCGACTGGGGAGGGTCAGTGGTGGGGGCGCTCTGGGATCCCTCCCCAGCCTTCAGGAACTTGGTGAAGAGCCCAACAGCTCCGTTACCAAACACCCCGTTACCGCCTGACTGGGTTAAAACCTCCGCCCTTCAGGCGTTCAGGGGCTGAAGTCCTTTGGCACATGGGCCAGGGGCTGCACAGGGGGCTAACAACGGGGCTACTGGATAAGAAGGGGGTGGGGGGGAAAGAGGCACAAACGGGAACCTTCCTGTCCCCCCCCATCCCCATTCCTATCTCTTCCCCAACATGGAAGTAAAAATTGCATTTTTTGGGGGCGGGGGGAAGAGAGATTTGAAATCTTCCTCCAGCAGCAGCTTCGGGTGTGAAGGGGCACAGGCAAGACTGACAGGGAGCTCCTAGTTCCTCATCCTCCTCATCCTCCCTGAGGTGCCGGCTCAAAACACATCCCTTTCTCCAGCATTTTTTGGTGGCTTTGGGCTGTACAGGGTCCCTACTGTGAAAGTAAAACCTCCCCAGCAGAGCAGAGCGGCTGCTGCAGAGCCGCAGGATCCTACCGGCCATCCAGCCCCAGTTCCCACCAGCCGTCTGTCCCACATCCCCAAGTACCTCCCTGAGTGATAAACCAGGAATCCGCCACTGTAGGAATCATAACGTGGGTTTCCAGCCCAGGAATCGCCTGCTTTTCCTCAGGGAGTTTGTCCCGTGTATGCGGAGGTAGTGACGAGAATGCCCGTCAATGCCACGGAGCTGTGTGCCCCCCCGAGCACTGGGGCTCAGTCCCCAGCCCCTGCTGGCTGGAGAGCCAGGCGCATCCCCACCGCGGTACGGGGACCCGGCCACAGCTCTGCCTGGGGGGTTTTGTTCTCATTGATGTTTCAGGAATCTTCTGCCAAAGCAGGGAGTGGGTGACAGTTCCTCATCTCTAAAGGGAACCCCCTCCCCATCAAATTATCTAATGACGCGCAGAGTCACCGGCGCCAAGCAGAGACCGAGTTTCAAATCTTCCAGTCAGCCCAAATACGCCCGACCAGCGAAAGTGCTCTGGAGTAATGCATGGACAGATCCATACCCAAGTCCTTCCAGAAGCTGGAGCGCTCAGAGCACCCCGTCAGCCACGGACATCCCACCCCAGGACCTTCCAAGGTCTCAACCAGCTTCTCTGGAGAGCAGGGGGTCAGCAGGACAGGTCGGGGCTGGGGGAACCCGCGGACGTGTGTGGGAGGAGCTGGTTCCTCGAGCGGCGAGAAGACACCTCGGTGCCCTCACCGATCTGGATGGGTGTCAGGGAACGAGGCCATACGCTCTGCAGCGCCCGGGAAAACCACCGTGACAATGGAAGCGTCCTCGGGTACTTTCTCAGCAATTACACACAGAACCGGCTGAGGATGGAAAAAGCACCACCACCATCTCACCAGCCATCAGCCCCTCAAAGCTGCTGAGAGACACCGCTCTTGTGGTGGGGCGCCTGTATTTTGCAGCTTTAGACGCACCTGGTCCATGAATAACTGAGCCTCGTGCCTTTCAAGCTATTCGTTTCTGTACCATTTCAAACACAACATCAGCCCCAGAGAAAATTACCTTCAGCCTCATTCCTAAGGAATTACAGTTCTGTTCTCAGCACAGCATTTCCCTTCACAGCCTCGTTTCCCTGATCCCCAGCCAGGTGGTGGTCAGGGCAGGGAAGGACCTCCCAGGGGCTTCTTTGTGGCCGCACTCCGGTGTCTGCCCTGGGCGAGCGACAGGGACACTAATGCCAGTCTCAGTGACCAACTCCTGAAATGACTCCCTTTAATGCCAGCTTCAGCCACAGCTTTGGCCACAGAAAGGTCAAGAACGTTTTCTTACACACCGGCTGTCACTTATGCTTTGCTCCTCTCGCCAACGCCTGCAGATTGGCAGGGCCACCCCAGACCCTTCCAAAAATGTCTTTCTCTGTCCTCAGGGCAGCCTCCAGCGGCAGCTCCCTGCCCGCGGCCACCACCTCCTTCACGGCCCGCACCACGCTGGCCGGGCCCTCCGTGTGCCGGCCCAGCCAGGCGCGGGCTTCTTCCAGCGCTCCGCTTCCATCCGAAGACTCCAAGGTCTCCTCTGAGAGCCCAAGGCGCCGGGCCATCTCGGGGTCCACGCCGGTGGCCCCGCTCAGCAGCCGGAGGGCGGCCCCGTGGCCCACGATGGCCACCAGCCGGGCGGCTCCTCCCCAGCCCGGCACCAGCCCCATCCGCTTATGGACAAACCGAATCTCGCTGCCGGGTGCCATCAACCTGCCAAGGGAGAACAAACACACCCAGGTCAGTCTGTGTGTCCCTGTCCCTCTGCAGCTCACCCACACTCTGCCTTCGGTCTTCTCCTGCCCGCAGCTCCCACGGGCTGATACGACCCAACAGTGCAGAGCTGGAGTATGGAGTAATGGAATGGTTTGGGTTGGAAGGGACCTTAATGCCCCCCCCAGTGCTCCCCCCTGCCCTGGACAAGGACATCTCCCACCAGCCCAGGTTGCTCCAAGCCCCATCCAGCCTGGCCTTGAACCNGCTGAACCCCCCCAACTCTCTCAGATGCTGTGAGTGTTCCAAAACTCCTTTCCTGGTACAGCTTGCTTCACAATTTGCTGACACCCAGTGTCCCACTGGGAAAGCAATAATGAAAACATTATTCAGGAATTAATTCCAGCTGTGCTGAGCGACACGAGCCATTAAAAAAATCAGTGGTCACAGGCAGTTAGAGACCTGATGCCAGAGGATCTGTAGGTCTCCTAAGACAGGTCAAAGAGACCTCCCAGATCCAACCTCCCAGATCTCCCCAAGATTCACCTCTCCCTACAATGCTCCTGTGAACAAGCTCCTCAGAAAGCACTGAGGTAAGTGGTGGTCAGCAGAAGGTGTAAGGTAGTCTGGGGCGCCTTCAGGCTTAGAAAAATCATCTATGGTTTTTCAGTGTTTTCAGCTATGAATCCTCACCTGAAGTCGAGCCATTTCTCACAGACACCACCCCTCCCGCTCTCCGTTGGGCTCTCCATGCCCGGGGAAGCGATGGAGACCCCGGCTCAGCCCTGCCGAGGCGAGTGCCGCTGCCAGGCCGGGACCAGGCTCCGAACATCGCCAGCTGCAGCCTCGCAAAAATAGTTCCCTTTTTATTTCATGAGAGGAATGGAGCCTGCCTTCTGAGACACGACAGATCTCACCTCCCGTTAGATGAGTTTATGTAGGAAAAGTGCATCAAGCATTACTGAACACACAGGCAGACATCAAAGAGCTGAAAGGACAGAAGAACCGCTCTGTTCCTGAGCTGTTTATACCTTTTTCACCAGTCTTGGCCCTGCCTGAGACACAGGAGTCACTGAACACCGAAGGAGCCCTGATGTGACCCTACGCCTGTCCTCGGCTTCCAGGTCAAGAGGATTATAATCTGGGTCTCCTGTGTCCCAGGGGAAGGTCACACCGCTGGGCTCCTGGACACACGCCTGCCCTGCCCTAAAAAAGGAAGACAAGCTGTTGCACGACAATACTGAAACAATATTTATTAAAAGAAATTCACGTGCAAAGTAACTAGAGACCTTACAAGCTGAGAAACGTCCCTCAGAAACGTGAAGGGCAGCAGAATCCTCACAACTTCAATGGCAAACAGGAGGTTAAGGCAATATAAGCACCAAAGCGCAGCTGAGACCTTCTTTAAGAACGTGAAGTTTCCAGGTTACAAGCAAAACAAGAGCCCTAGGAGGAAAGCACGCCGGGGTTAGTCATCTACAGCCAAGAAGGGCTACGGCAAGCGTCCCTCCGTGCCATCTCACAGCACAGCCCGTCACCTCGCGTCCCGTCACCAGCTCTGCCCGGGAAAAGAGCAGCTTGGTTCCCACTGACGACACAACCTGACAAATCCCGTCCTCAACGGGGACTCGGCGCTGGCTGTGAGCCAACGGCTCCGCTCCCCCTCCCCGCAGTATCTCCCAGCTACTCCAAGCTGAAGCACAAACAATGAAAGCTAAAAATGCAAACAAACAAACAAAAAAAAATATATGTATTTCTCAGTTTTTCACACCTGCTTTTTATGGGACTCCTGTTACTGATGAGTTCCCTGGGCAGAATTAAGATTACATTAAGGTTTGTGCTGGCCCTTCCACCACCATCAGAAGGACCGTCAGCGTTCTGACTCGGCAACGGCACTACGGAAGGCTACCAGGGACCATAAATACCATCCTCTATTTTATGCGTTTTAAAAGCTCACACCAGTAGGATTCTGAAACCCACGGTGTAAAAAAAGGACACCTAAAACATTAATCACAGTGTCAGCAACCTGGATGCTGTTCCCAACCCTGTGTGACTCCCAGGGTCACGCAAGGACACAGCTCCTGACTTCCAGCCTCCTCCTCCTCCTCCTCCTCCTGGCCAGCGAGAGCCCCGCGCCCCATGGAGAGGAGCAACCTGGTGCCCAGCCACAGTTCTGCTGAGCGGGCAGCCGGAGCTGTGGGACACGACTTACCTCCCCCAAAATCCTTTGGCCTCCTGCCCCCAGACCATCAGTCAGCACAAACAACAAGCCAAGCTGATGCCTTTGGGCCACGGTAAGTCCTCCCACCAAATCTGCTGCCTTCCATAAGGTGACGGAACCAACACAAGGTGGGAAATTCTCCAAAGACAGTCTTAGAATGGTTAGAGTTGGAAGGGACCTTAAAGATCATCTAGTTCCAACCCCCCTGCCCTGGGCAGGGACACCTCCCACTAGAGCAGGTTGCTCAATGTCTTGGAGATACAATTAAAAGACACCCATAATTTTAACATACTGCAGAGGAAGAGCTACAGAACTAGAAATAAGAAGAAATTTTCAACTACAACCAGGCATTTCTGCAAAACCACGATGCCAGAAGACATCCAGACACGGGAGAAGCGATGGGCACAGGCAGCCACACATGCGTTTTGCCGACTGGGATTGCTCAGCAAAGACAGCAAGAACACAGCGTTGGTGTCAAAGGCTTCCAACCCATCACCCAAACCACACGCACAACGATTCTAAGCACAGGAAAAGAAAAACGACGTTGAAGAAAAAAGAAAACCACCGGGGAAACGGTAGCAGAAAGAAGGCTACCGAGGGCCAAACAGTTGTTTGACCAGCAAACAACGCAAGAACAAAGCTGCTGTGCAATCCAGCCACGCGTGTCTGTTTTTCTAATGCACTCGTCAACGCGGGATCAGGTTAATGAACTCTTGGTTCCTCAAGCAGCAGCCCTGCTATGCTGACATGTGGCCACACCAGCATTTTACAGTACAGGCTGCTGGGGAACGGGAGCTCAGGAACTGGCTAGAGGTGACCCGAGACGTGATCCGAGGATGGTGCTTATCAGGAAATGGGACTTGTTTCGCCAGGCGGGCAGGGAAAGGTGATGACCTCGTTTGCAAGTGACCAAAGCTCAGGTGCGACTCATTTAGGATTTTGTAACTTGGCTTGGCAAGTGCTACCGGGACCATCCACTGCAGCAGCAGCAGCTCCCAAATCACACTGGACCAAGAAAGCTGGAATCTGTTGTCGACTTCCTTCTTCCCTCTTCTCCCACTGCACCTTCCCGACACTCAAAGCACAGCCCCTGTCCCATCACTCCACCTCCATGTTGGACCTCGTGGTCCCACTCCATCTTCTCTACACTTCTCCAACATGCCGAGGGGCACAGGAGACCCCAGTATTGGTGGTAGGTTCTCGCAGCAAGTGACTGGCTCAGGCAGCAGATGGAGGGTTCCAGGGGTATTATCTGCAATCTCGGCTCCCTTCTCCTCTCGCTGATGTGTGCAAAACCCACCAAAACCCCCAAAACCTGCTCTTACGCACACAGTGCTGCTGAAGACATGCAGCAGATGATGGCTTTAGTCAACAAGGGTGTCACAGCAAGTTAAAACACAGCAGGGGAGAGCTGCGATTGTTGAATTTATAGCATCAGAGTAAGAACTAAGCTACCTGTTCCTTTATCTGCACAACAAAAGCCCTGATTTGTGATTAAACTGAAGTCCTTTATTTAAGGCTGTGCACCACATAAATCAAGTCAGATCTTCTAGGCAGCATGCTACATCTTGGGCTTTGCAAAAAATAATTAAAAAAAAAAGTCACCTTGACTCTTTCATTGGGGGCAAAAGCATCGCCATAGGCATCTGCACCTGGGATCTCCTGTGCTGTCTGTCCATCACAGCACAGGAGAATCAAGAGGAGATGCAAGTGTGTGAAGGTCTTCAGCTAACAGCATGATGAAGCTCCTCATAAAGCCAAAAAAGGGCTAAGCAAACCTACGATCAGCAGCTGCAGCACAGGCTAGGAGCCCCTGCCCTGCCAAAAAAACCAGGTCCTGCTGGTGTCCTCTGATCCCTCCAGCCCCTTGGCTACAAATGCCCATTCTGGAACTTCGGTTCCTTGGCTTAAGGCAGGAGCACCAAGGGGTCTTGCCCTGGCAAGTGGCAGCCCTGCAAACTGGTCCGTAAGGAGCAGTTAATTGGAACTCTAGGTGCTGTTAGCCTGGAGCTTGGGCAAGGACCATGGCACAAGTCNAACCTCCCCTGGCACAACTTGAGGCCGTTTCCTCTTGTCCCATCGCCTGTTCCTTGGGAGAAGAGACCGACCCCCCCTGGCTACACCCTCCTTTCAGGGAGTTGGAGAGAGCGAGAAGGTCTCCCCTCAGCCTCCTTTTCTCCAGGCTGAACACCCCCAGCTCCCTCAGCTGCTCCTCACAAGACTTATGCTCCAGACCCCTCACCAGCTCCATTGCCCTCCTCTGGACCCGCTCCAGCCCCTCAATGTCTTTTTTGTGGTGAGGGGCCCAAAACTGGACGCAGCCCTCGAGGTGGGGCCTCACCAGTGCCCAGTACAGGGGGGCGGTCACTGCCCCAGTCCTAGTCCAGGTTAACCACGGCCAGAACTGCACACTGTCCTGAAGGGTTCATGTAGCACAGTTTGGAAGCCTCCTGGCTTAGAGTGAGGAAGATCCACCAGAGATCATGTCTCTTCCCCATTTAACAGACCTCGAACCTGTCTTCCCCACCAGGCACGTGTGAGGAAATACAGAACTTCCTCAGCACAAACATACAAATTCTTGAGGCCTCATATACAAACTCTCTTTGGCCATTTGCTGCAAAACTCATCCCTACCTTCTCCAGAACCTTTTAACAGCAGAAGTAATTTCTGAGTATAGCCTTGGAAACAAGACCTGAACAGGAACCACAGCCCTGACACCTTCACAAAGCCATGGAAAGCCTGAAATTAAAAGCACTGATCAAAGTTCAGGCTACAGTTTGTGCCTGAAGGACCTCCCCTGGAAACCTAAATACTGATAGTTAGCTACAGGACAACACTGTTCTCATACTGACAACTTCTCTCAAATAAGGATTTAGTCTCTCAAAATATTCTTCTTACCATAAATCTCACTGGAAAGGCTACGAATACTTTCATCAGTATTTAACTGCTGCGTATGCAGGGTTTTATTTTTAATTAAAGAAAATAGTTCTAGCCTTGTCCAATATCCCAACACACGAGCCTTCCATGGGTTTTACAGAAACTCACCGTAAAACAACTGTGCTAACCAGTCATTTTTACAATAAAAAAAATGACTTTTGAAGCAGCAAGGTACTGTGGGAAGGATATTCTGCAGCAGAAATCTGCAGTACCACACTAAAACAATTTAGCTACTCAGCACTGCTGCTGAGGAGCAGTTTCCAGTCCTCACTTCAATTTTCATGACAGATGCTGTTAGAATTAGACCCTCAAGAATAAAACAGTCTCCTCCAAAAAGCAAGCGGGGACTAATTAATCTGTCTCTGCCTATCCAGTGCAGTCTCTTGTCAGTCTCTTTATCACTACACCATCACATAATTACCCAGGTACTCCGTAAAGGGATTATCGAGACAAAACAGCTACAGATTTTTTCTGAAATTCAGCTTCTTACTACACCCTCTGTCACAAAAAAATAAAACCCCACTTAATTCTCGGGAAATATTAACAAGTGGATTCATCCTCAAAAATAGTTAGTCATAATTTCACTTATCTTTCAATCACCCTTGATTAATTGGATAGGCTTTAAAGGATCAAAAAGCCTTGATTATACATTCAATAAGTAACTCCTTGCTAAATATATTTAGCAGATTATCAGACTATCCCAGTGCAGCGACTATCGGCCAGCCAGGACCGCTCTGTGCTTCCCCCCGCTCCTCTCCCAGAGCTTCTCACGCTTCTGCCCCGCGCAGGGAAATAATAAGACCATTAGGCATTACAGAAACTGCTGCTTCAGAGCTCTGCCAACACCAAGCGAGACGTCCACAGCAAAAATACTGTAAAACTGATAAAACTAAAGATTTGTCCCACATGCTTTGGTGACAGTCCATGCAGATTGGCGTCAGAAAAACAACCCCCGAAATCTTCGCTCTTTCTGAAAATCCTTCAGTCACGAATATTCACTTGGCAGATGCCTAAATGGTAACCACGAAAGAATATAAAAATGAAGACAACATGGTTTAAGAGAGTTTGGGGAAACCATGTCCCATGTTCATATCTTAGATATCATCGCACAAAGTGGCTCTGCAATCCCAAACTGCAGTGAGGGGAGAGGAGACCGTGCACATTGACCATCTCTCCTCTTCATGAGCTTTAATCTGTGACCCTTCCTACAGGGACACCATAGGAAGAAGTAAGTCCAGCTACGATACTAATAAGCCCATCAGAAAGCCAGCCCTCTCAGATCCTTTTAGCAGTTAAAATAAAACAAAACACCTTCTTTACTCAAGGTTTAAATAAATTAAGATGATACCCAAGGACCAAAATAAAACAATCCCGTCGAGCCTCCCGAGTACAGCGTGTTCCCAGCGCGCTCCGAAGCTCGATGTCAAAGGAGTAGGCTTGATGCCAGCCTAAGAAATCTCACCAACACCAGAGCTCTCGCTTCAGACTGCCTTACAGATTATATAGGATTTTATTTATAGTTCCTGAATTATTCTGTAACACTCTTAGTGCATCCATTTCCCCCTCGCCTCGCAACAAGAGCTAAGAATCAAGGTTTACATAAAGAAGCCCAGTGGAAAATATCTCCACTCTCCCCAGCACTTTCCCACCTTATGTTCTTCAGATTTTCCAATGCATTTTATGGACCCTTAAGATTAAGGGTCAAAATCCAATCCCAAAATCCCCTAATTACAGATGCACTTTCTTGAGCAAGAGTTTACGTTCTTCTGGGTTGGTTGGGGAATCCCAGGGCACTTCCCAGAGGGGAGCAGAGGGACCTAGACAAGAGATACATTCTTCAAAGGAAACCTTAAACCAACCATTTATGATGTGACTCTATTGTGCTTTTTCACATCAGCCAAGGTCAAATGAAATGCAGAAAAAAAGAATGGCAAAGTCCTATTTCCATGTAAAGGCACAAAACATTTGGTTGATGCTCGAATTCTGAAAAGTGGAGTCCTGGATCCCTAAAAGGGAAGATTTAGTAACAGGAGAAGAGCTTGAGGCAACAAAGAACTCAGGCAAAGAGGGAACACAGGGCCATCAGAGCAGAAGCTGCTCAACAGACATGAGCCGTTTTAGGAGGAATAGGGTCTCCTGAGAACAAACAGGAGCTCAAGGTGTGAATAACTCCACCGTTTATTGCCTAAGCAATAAAAAAGGACATGCAATAGAAGATGAGCCTCCAAAAGGAATAGAGTGAACCCAAAGAGGCTGCAAGATGACCCATTTCAACAGAACCGCTCTGGGGAAGAAGCACAAAAGTAGTATTGTTACTAGAAAAAGACCCTGTGGATAACAGAAGTTATAACAGCAGACAGAGAAATCTGCATGCCCCAAACCCCAGCATCTCACCAATAGCAAAACCTGCGCTGAGAAAGAGAGTAAAAAGGCCTCCCAGCAGCAAAAAGCAGTGTAGTGAGGGGCTGAGCATGCCAGGACGCAGCAGGACCCAGACTGAAACTGGCCAGACATGGCTGTGTAAGAACGACCCAAGAAGTGAAAAAAGTTTTGTTTCTTAAGTACTTCCCTGACCAAAGGAGAGTGGCCAAAAGGAGGGGCCAAGACAGATTGTGAATTTGAGAGAGGGATTATGGAAGGACAGAATCCCAGGGAAAGAAGCCATTGCTGATACCCTGCGAGGGACAGCCCCAAACAGAACAAGGTGGGCCTCCAAAAGTCTGCTGAGAGGGATGCTCGCTGTCACACCAACCATCATCCACACAGATGGCTCTTCACACCTCAGTTCTAGACCAGCATCTCCCACCGACTAGCTACAGACGGGGGTTCACCCACCAGACCTGGATCAGGGGCATTAAATCTTAATTCTTTCCCTCAGGCTTGACACTTTCTCACCTGTGGCTTCCCAGAAGCCGAAGACAGAAAATCATGCTATAAAAAGGTACATTTCTTCTAAAAGGGATAACTGAAGCTGAATACTGGAAGCAACAAAAGGACTTTTGCTGTAGCAAGAATGAAAAATTGACTGAGATGACAGATCACAGGGCAAGAAATAAGGGCCCAAAAAAGCACGACTGATTAAAACTCCGCAAGTGGTATTAGAGGGAGTAAGTCAAGTGTTTGGGTTTTTTTACATTCATTTTTCAATAAACTGTCAGGAAATAAAGTTATTTGTCCAAACCACAAAGGGAACGCGCCCCGTTTCCCAGGCTGATACTTGGTGAGGTCCACAGGAGATGCTCAGGGGGTTCCTGCAGCCCCGGGGGGAAGCTGGGGGTGCGAGGGCTGGGCAGGGGGGTCATGCAGCCCCCGCACGGCTTTTCAATAGACTTTACAATTACACAGTTAGCAATGGAGTCCCCAGTCTGTGGGCGCTGCCCCAGAGCTGTCTGACAGCCCTCCCTGTGCACCAAGGGGGAAGGAGCAGCATGGCTTTACAAAGGCTCACAATTGCACCCAAGGCTCATACCACAATTTCACAGAATCACTGAATGCTATGAGGTTGGAAGGGACCTCTGGAGATCATGCAGTCCAACCCTCCCTGCCAAAGGAGGTCCACCCAGAGCAGGTCCCACAGGAACGTGTCCAGGTGGGTTTGGAATGTCTCCAGAGAAGGAGACTCCACCACCTCCCTGGGCAGCCTCTTCCAGGGCTCTGCCACCCTCACAGGAAAGAAGTTCCTCCTCACGTTTAGATGGAACTTCTTATGTTCCAGTTTGTGCCCATTCCCTCTTGTCCTGTCCCTGGGCACCACTGAAAAAAGACCGGCCCCATCCTCCTGACACCCACCCTTGAAGTATTTATAGGTGTTGATCAGATCCCTCCTCAGCCTTCTCTTCTACAGACTAAGACAACCCAAGTCCCTCAGCCTTTCTTCATAAGAGAGATGTTCTAGTCCCCTCGTCATCTTCTAGCCCTTTGCTGTACCCTCTCCAGCAGTTCCCTGTCCTTCTTGAATGTTTAGGAGCATCCAGAACCAAGAGACTAACACAGTTCCAGTGGGGAGCTGTGATTCCCCTGAAGCGTGTGCTATAGACTCTGGAAACGGCAGGAACCCCCAGAGCCGTAACACTGAAGTCCCATCACTGTGTTTCTCCTCCCCTACCAATGACCTATGGTTACTAACACCCTCTCCTAACTCCCAGCGATGGCTTTGTGTCTGTTACCCCGGTGTAGGAGCTCCCAGTCACAGCCAGCTGCCACCCCTGTGACCCTACCATTCTTCTCAGAGCAGGTTTCACCCCGCCATCCCACCCGGGTCCTACCCACGGAGCAGGTTTCAGCTCTTCTTGACAGGCTGCCGAGGCCTCGGTACCCCAGCAAGCAAACACAAAATAATGCTCACAGAAGAATTACTCACGCTGGAAACCTAAAATGTTACATGAGTCTTCCCTTCCAAAAAAGGAAGTACAGCTATCTGGATCGCATTCAAGCAAGCGATTTCAACAACAGATACGCCTTTCAGACTACAGCAAAAATCTCCATCAGAAAAGATCCAGTGGTACTTTACCAGAGTCTTCGATGAAAAGAGACCACTCGGAGGTAAAGATGTTTGATAACTGAAATTTTTAGTCAAACCCTAATGCCAGTATTCACCTAGAAATCAGAACAGAACACTGGAGCTCGTTTTCAAATCGAATATATTGTATTTTTTAAATTATGCGCACATGTTGGTGCAGAGTATAACCCAGTGTTCATAACCTCAGCTTCCCAAACCTTTAGTTCCATCACAGATGCTTATCGAGCCCAAAGAAAGCAGAACAAAAGTCTCCTGGATCGAATTCAAGAGTCTCTTAAAGCAGGAAGGTTGGGGTCATGCCCTGTGCTCTCTCTTGGTGATACAAAGAGGGGACGGGGACCATCCCAACGCTCGGCACCTCAAAAAGGCAAATATCACCTTCTCGCCCCAATTCAGCCGGTGGGAGAGGGACAGCATCTCCTGACACCAGCCCTGAGACACACAAGGTTTGGGGTTTGTTTTTTTTTTTTTTTTGGGGGGGGGGGGGGAGGGAATGTAACGCAATGACATATCTCAAAACAGGCATAAATGGGATAGAGAATTTAACATTAAAATGGTAACTTAACTTTTTCACCTCTAATGTCTAATACAGCACATTAGCCACACTGACAGGGAACTAATTCTCTTCTCAACAGTTGTATAATTTCACCTGGTATCTTTTTATTTACAATCCTTCTCTCTTTCTCACACACGCACACAAATCCACACTAATTGAAATTATTGTTTTTCTCCTCAGACTGTATATTTACTTTTTGTTTATGAATATGAACACGTGGGTACCCAAAGCAGAACTGAAGGCTCACACCCGGTAACAGACCATGGATACAGCAGGAGTTCTTACACATACAACCCTTCAAGCGCAACAGGAATTTATTCAGCACAAGAATGTATAATTTGATTTATTCTCACGGTGACTGCTGAGTTACAGCCGTAGCAATTCATTTCTTACTAATTCTCTTTCCCTACAGCATACCCACAGCCTGGCATCTCAGCAAGAATCAGCTCGGATCCAGCATTCCCTAGAATCTTCCTGATCCAAGTTTTCCATTACCTGGGCTCTCTCTGGTCATTATTACCCTGCAGGACCAGCTGCAGGCAGGACTGTTCCCCAGAAGGGACGTAAGAAACACGGCAGAAGCCACGTGAAACGTATGCACGTGCTGATAACAAAAATCTTATTCGCCCAGGATAAGCAGGTTTGGCCTCCCAGAGGAAAAAAACCCAACAACTTGGAATGAAGTGAATCCTTGCAAAAAGACAACCTCGGAAAGGAAATGTCAACTCACATTCATGCTTTGTGGCCATTATTTACATTTCCAGTTAAATCGAATAGCGGTAAATTTGAACTAAAAAATCCTCTGTAAACACACAGAATTCAAACCCAAACGAAAACTGCTAATAAGGAAAAAACCAATACGAGTCCTTAAATCCAAGCCCCAAGATACCAGCTCTCGAGTCCATTTCCAGCAGGGCTGCGATTGCTTGACCAGACGTCAAGCGGGCCAGGGCAAAACCAAGAACAGCCTTCTTTAAAGGCGGGCAATGGGAAACTTCTGGAACCATAACCCATCTCTCTGAAAATGCGTCAGAAAATTGTCCTAAGAAACCTCCCAGGGCTCTAAAAATGGGAAGTGATGCATGACTGCAATGGAATTCTCAGACTGCCAACTGATTTGATGGAGGCTGTACAGATACACATGCATATATATACACACACATATATATATGAGAGAGGGAAATGTTATATAGTTATAAAAGGTGACGTATGGCACATGGCAAGCACCCGAGGCTGTGAGAACCCACTCTCAGATGTGGCTACTGATCCCTGGTGACAGGCAGCAATATTACGGGGTCACATCTAAGGGGAAGTGCTTTGTCAGCCCAGGCTTTGCGAGAACTCCCGACTGCGGGAATCCCACCTGGGAGATACATATTTTTATATATATATATCTTTATATACCCTTCATACCCTGCTCTGCCCAGCGCAAAGAGCTACCGTGGGCCAAGGCACCCTGATTTCACACGGCAGCACCCTCTGTACCTAAAAGCTCCTCCTGATAAAACCAAGAGCCTAAAGCCTTGCACACAGCAAAACATTTCCAAAGGAGCTACTGCGTTGTGCTCTGACACTCTGAAACCTATTTTTGGAAAAGCTTACTGTAGAAAACTAACGACTTTACAGCTTCTGCCCCCCTCGTTTTTAAAGCAGCCACAACCAAAAAGCCAGGCCTACATCCGCGTAGACATTATGTTACCTTCTGCCCCTCTCACTTTGCATAAATTACATTTAACGCACTAAGTGTAAATAAACACAAGTCATCACAAGAACACACACACCAAACACTATTCAGTGACTGCATTTCATTGTAGCTCTTACCAGGCATCCTATGGAACAGGCCTAACACCTTAAAATGTGACACCGAGCATGCCTACGTATCTCACAAAAATACAGAAAATCTCCAATTAAAATGCAGCCAGGGCAGTTTGATGAATGCAGCGTTGTTAGGATAAGCTTTTTCCCTTGGTAAAAGCTGGGTTGTGCCATTCCTCCAGAGCCGGGGCAGAAATCTGCTCAGAATGCAAACACCCTGCAAATCATGGTGCCTTTTAGGCAGCGGGACACCGCTCAGCGCTAACGAGAGGAATGAAACTGCCCCTCTGGAGTTTAATGGTGCAACACCAGCTCCAGCTGAAGAAATTATGGCAGATGGATTTATTTTCTAAAAGAGAAAAGGAGGATACAGCTGCCTCTAGCTATGAGCCCATTTGGGGTCAACGGTAGGAGAAATTGGTGGCTTTTTGTCTTGGCACTTTCACTCTCTGCCGGGAGACACCACCTGGTAAACTGGGTTCCCGAGGCAGCGACACCCCTCTATTTTGACTGCAGTAGCGTTAGAGAGGGAAACGGGGGAAAGGGGAGAGATGGTATTTTTCAGAAGCACGCAGGGACAATGGAAGTCCATTGGCCAAGCCATGTAGAACCGAGTTTTCAAAGCTGTAGATGTGCTAAAAGACCCACACAGACACGGCCCCAGCGAGATCCCCCAAAGGCACCCGTGTGAAATAGAAAATTCAAGGTTAGTTCTTCTGGCTCCTGGCTGGCAGCGTGCTGCAGCTACTGTGCTCAGAGACTACTGGGATCCACTAATTGCACCAATAGATTCATTACCAAGCCATCTCGGCCCCTTATCTGTTGGCTTGTTGCCACACAACCCACGTTGTTGATGTGGTGTCCTGTCCACATCCCAAATGAGCTCCCCACGACTTCATGCACTGTGCCAGCAGAAGGTACACTGCAAGTTGCTGCCTGCAGGGAACTCGGAACAGGGTCTTCATTTTAATTATCTGTAAAATTGCATTACCAAACCCAGCATCAGTCCTTTGTGCACCTCCAGGTTTCTTGAAAGTCTAAGTTTCTTCAAACGGTACTGAAGAGCTCAGCAGTCCAAATAAGCGTCAGACCTGCATGGTTTCACGTTGCTGTTTTACAGAAATAATTGAGATAAATGAATAGTGACAGAAGCCTCATCTTCCCAATTTTTGTATCAGAAAAAAATCTGAAAGGATTTTAATTACCTTGCACTCGTCTGGACTATGATTTTTTTTTTTCCCCCCCAATCACACGTTTATGATCTTTGTAAGGTGGCTGCTGTTGGGGAGAGTCCCACTGCAGCAGTCCCTATAGCAGCTGGGACTGAAGGAGGTGTCTGGAGAAGCTCTTCTCCAGAGCAAAGGCGGAGTCACCTGAGATGCCTTCCCTTTTCACCACTGCCTTTATGTCAGCAGTAAGTTGTGCCAGAGCTCAGGCAAGCCCTCCCTAATCCAGTGTTAAATGAGCCGACTTCAAACAGAGCAGGGGACAATTGGCCACAAGAACCACCTCTGGAAGAACACATCAGCAACATCTTAAACCACCTCAGCTATTTTAATACTGGATTTGTCCACACCTCTGCTTTAGTGGAGCTGTGCCTCCCACTGCCAGAGCACACTTCAGAGAGGGCACAGGAGCCATCTGGGTCCCAGCGAATCACTTAAACGATACCAGTACAGCTAGTGTAGAACAAACTGGCAGAGATTAAAAAAAAAAAAGAAAATATTTCAGGCCAATACCAAGCAGTTTGGTAGTTTACACGGTAACTGTGAAAAATAGAAGTGGATCTGAAAATTTCAAATTAAAACCAGCTACAACTCACTCCTTTTGTTCTTAAAAAATAAGATAAAACATCTAAACCGTTTATTCAAGGAAGAAAACAAACATCTCTGATTTCTGTTTCAGGTTCCTCTTTCGGCATCTAGTGACTGAGGACAGAATACCTGTCCCACTGATAGCTACTCATAGTCCTCAAAATCCCAGACTTTGTCTCCCGGTATTTAAATTCTCAAATTGAGGAGCAATAGCAGCACAGAGAATGTTTCTCTCTCTTGTTGTTGTTATTAATTAAGTCCCATTTCCTGCTCCTGAATTGCTGTGATTTAGTGGCAGTGGCTGGGTGTGTGAGAGAGTAATGGAAGGTGGATCAGCAGCTGTAGTTATTATGGGAACGCTGGCAGCACACCAGGGGAAGCGCAGCTGCTCGATCCATGCAAATGAGAGCTCTCGACAAGGGCTGCAATTACAGAGCGTGGCAAACAGAGCTGGGGGAAAGGAGAGAGGACGCGCTTCAGAAAGCCGAAACATTTCCATTTCATTACATTCATGTTCCCGAAACTCCTCTTTAGGTCTAACAGGACTCACTCACAGACACAGAAAGGTCTAAGTCTCACCAGTATCACACCAGTAACCTCTCCCCGTGGCTCTTGGGCATTTATAACCAGCCTGTGCCCAGAGCCCAGGTCCCAGTTCACTGCCACTGGGCAGCAGATGGGAAAAAAGAACTGGTCTTTGATGAGGGAGCAGAGCGACAGGAGGAGGGAGAAGGGTTTGACACTGAAAGAGGGGAGATTGAGATGAGATACCAGGAAGAACTTCTTTGCTGTGAGGGTGGTGAGAGCCTGGCCCAGGTTGCCCAGAGAAGCTGTGGCTGCCCCATCCCTGGAGGGGTTCAAGGCCAGGTTGGAGGGGGCTTGGAGCAACCTGGGCTGGTGGGAGGGGTCCCTGCCCAGGGCAGGGGGTGGGACTGGGTGGTTTTTAGGATCCCTTCCAACCCAAACTGTTCCACGAATCTGTGATCTATTTCTAAGGACAGAAGATTGCCTCTGAGGGGCTCGAACACTGCAGATACATCTCCTCTACCCACAGCCTGTTCCCGAGACCCAGAACAGCAGGTAATACTCTCCTCTACTTTGCTCAGTAGTACTTCTTACTGTAAGTACCTTCAGCTTATTCTGGGTAACTCCTTTCCCACTTGAGGAGCTGAGGCCCTCCTAAAGAGCACATTTCCTTCCCTTAGATAAAAATTGCACTAAAGGCTCCTCCTTTTCAGAGAGGCTGTGCAGGGTGCTTATCCTGTTACATCTGTAGCCTGTTTGCACATTAGCAACTGTTTAAATAAAGTGACATTTTATTATTTTAGTTTCTCCCAGTTCCTGTTCTGCATTCAGCCTCTTTAATTAAAGCCGTCTGGTTCTTTTATGAATTGTTTCATGCTGGCAAATCCTTGCACCTGCACGGAAAAAAGAACCAGGACGAGAACCTCATTTGCTTTCCTCTGCATCTCAAACTCTTGTTCCAGAAGCTGTGCAGCACAGAGTTGTGCTACAAATAATAAACCCAGAACACAAAGTACCAGACTAATGGAGAGCTTTATTTATCTTTACTTACCACGACCACATCAAGGGACAGAAGAGGATATATACAATTTAGTAGATCTCCTACCTCTAACTCAGGGGTGAGGAGTTGGACCCACTTGGTGTCTTGGTAAAGCTCCTCGTTGCTCTCATTTGACACAGGGATCCAAACCTGGCATTAAATAACCTGACAGGAAAGAATCTTTCCTCTGTACGATCAGGAAACCCAAACTCTTTTCCCCATGAAGTGTGCTGACAAAGCCCAGTTCCAAGTGCCTTGGAATTGAGGGGCCTGACCCCTGGTAGAAGGGACACCTCGGGCTTCCCACATTTCATCCCCAACACGGCAGCTGCTCAAACTGCTGCTCTTACCTGAAATCACACGCCGTGGTAAGTTCTGCTCCTCCTCCAAAGGCTTTTCCTTGGACTAGCGCAACGCTGATCAAAGGCAATCTAGACAAGAGAGTTTTGTAACCAACAATCATGCTTTTAGTCTTCTAGAAATTATAAGAAGATTCAAGCAAACCAATTCTACAGTAAAAGATCAGAAAAATACACTGCTGCAACTCATTGCATTAACTACATCTTTGCAGGAAAGCAGCACAATGCCAACTCCTCTTACGTTAAAAGGAAACAGCAAGGCAGGTATCAAATGGAATCAAAGTAAAGAAGAACGTGGTCTACACTATAAAAATACATCCTACAGATTATACCTGGACAGACTGTCTGCAAGAAGGAGTCCCAGAACAGCGACTCAAGACCCTGCACGAAGCCAGAACACTGCAGAAAGCAGGAGAAAGGGACACGGAGAACTCCTGGCTGGGTTATCTAAAGATCTGCATGGCTGGGTTATCTAAACACAGTGAGATTCCACAGGATCCCTTCAGCAGCCCCCTCCAAGTGCCACCACCTCAGCCAGCAACAATCCTTTGATGGTGTTGTATTTATAGTGCCCAAGGTGTTTAATCTTGTTCAAGGTAATTCAAAGGAAAGAGGGGAGGAAGAACATGTAGGGAGAACCTCTTTCCCCACTGCCATTGTGAGATGAACACCAATACTGACTTTGGATACACCAAGTTCCCCAAGAAATGAAGCTAATTGGTTAGTCCTGCACTTCGCAGGCTCATACAGCTGCTTTGGCTTTTACTATGAAGCGACATTTAAGTCATTGAGAGGTTCTGAAATCACACTCAGAAATAAGCTTCCCCGTCATGACCACAGCTTTGGGTTTGCTTCTACCATAACAGAAGCACCAACGATTTCTCATGGCCCAAGTTCACTCAGGGCTGCAGCAGATGGTCAAAGTGAGCCCACCAGACAAGAGTAAGCTCATTTCTCCTGTGGTTTATGGGGAACCGGAAGATATGGGTCCAAGTCCCCTACACCCACCCTCTGGTCCATTTGAGCGACCTCCTTGGGGATCACAGTTGGCCCCAGCTCCCCCTGAGGGAGACGGATCCCATTTACAAGTGATGTCCCCAGCCAGCAGTGACCTGCTCCCTCTGAACCATGGCTTCAACACACTCTAAGCCAAGACACCTGAGGTGAGGCCTTAATCTTCATATACCTTCCTCCTCTCTGCTTTGCCCCATCAATTTTGGGTATACAGAGACCAACTTATACAAATGGATTCCCATCCTGGGCAGTTTTAAAGAATAATGTTAACTCCTCACACTTTCCCATACAGATTATTTGAAAACAAAGACTATTTCTCTTCAAAGAGCTCTGGGGAAAAAAACCCACAGACGCTACCACACATGGATTTAATAGAAATGTGATTTCTTAAGGGAAGCTAAATCTAAAGCAAAGGAAAAAATGTTTTTCAGAAGTACCAGATGGCAGAACTGAATACATTCCTCTTATGAAGTGGGAAGATTAAATAAATATATTAAATAAATGTTACCTGCGTAGGCTGCATAAGCTGGCCCTGCTTGTTTTTTAAGAGCTACCGATTTGCACTAAGTTACAGAAGGCGGCTTCAGAAACTTTCACTTCCTTAACTCTAGGTATCTCCTGGCCCTCCACATATAACCCTACAGGGTTGGGTTTTTTTCTGTTCCAATCTCTGCAAAGTCTAATAGTTGCAAAATGTCAAGACCTAATTTGAATCCATAAATACCTACCTGATTAATGTGTGCGAATGCAAGGCCTGGGATTCAAAATTACATACTTAAAACTATGTATTTAACTTTAAACATCTTGTTAAAGAGTTAGCCAAAACATATTCCAGCCTTATAATTACTTCATAAAGAAGAGTAAATAAAATATATTACCTCATGAGCCTGGTTAAGGTGTTTTGCATAAACATGCACATATTCATCCCATCCTACAAAGAATAGGAAATTAAAAAATGTTAAGTAATCCTAATGTGAAGCAATTAAACACACAGATGGAGCAGACAGGAATATTCATTACATTAACCAAAGAGAATAACCCCAGCAAGAGTAAATCTTGCCCAAAATCCAGCCCAACCCCACTATACGCAAATAGAAGACCTAGTATAAATCACATTAAAAAAATATATCAGAATGCCATCAATTTGTACGAATTTCAGTTATAATCAAGCCACCGTCAAAGTAATTGCAATACTATGATGTGAAATTGTACATCCTCTCCTCTTAATTTCCTCTTCTTGCTCCCAGTTAAACACCCGTAAAGCTGAGGTTTTACAAGTCTGTCCAGGACCTCAGACCGCCGCGTACTTTCTACTGTTCCAAATCCATGAAGTTTTAGACGGATACAATTTATCAACTTCATTTTGTTACTGTTTGGGCCAAATTCATTTCAGCCAAAAAAAAAAAAAGAAGATAGAAGATTCTTCTCATTTCTCTCCTCCTTTACATTTCCCATCAGCTGGCAAACAACAGTGAACGGAGGACAATTGTTCCCTTCCCTTCCAGCACAAGAACTCAGGGGCTCCCAGTAAATTCCACTGCTGCCAGGTTCAAGAGAAATATTTCTTCCCACAGCTCGTGGTTAAACTGGGGAACACTTTGCAGCAGGACATTGCCACCTCCACAGGAATTCCACAACAACCAGATAAACATCCACAAAAAAAGTTATTAAATACATGGTAACCCCTCTAGGTTTAGAAGTCCTAGTCACAAAGTGCTGGGGACTAAGAGGGTATTTTGGGGCAAAAAACCAGTATCTATCTGCCTTCCCTGCTCTTATGTTCTGTTTCAGACACCTAGTGTTAACCAGGAACGCGACAAACACCTGGGCTAAATGACCCCATATGACCATGTTCATATATATTCTGAACTGCATACACTCAACTACGCCTGTGCCATTTAATCCAGATTTAGAAAAAAAAAATCCAAAATCCAAAAAACCCCCAAAAACCTGAAAAAAAACCCAAGCAAATGGTAAGAATAAAAAGAACAAACACCTCTTTATTGGCACTTACCAATTTCTAAAACACAGTTTTACAGGGGTTGGCAAATTAAAAAAATCAGACTTAATTAAAAGCTTCTGACTCATACCGCTGGGAAAGAAAAGCTACGCAGAAAGTCTTTGGTACATCTTGGACCAGGACCTTGAAGTCAGCTTCAGCTGATTTATTGCCCTTTAATTCCTGTGTTCCCGGGACCTACTGTGCCCACCACCAACCAGCACGGCGGAGTCTGGGGACAGACCCTGACAGATAATCACAGCTTCAGCACGTTGTGAGATTTACAAAGAGGCTTTTCGTTATCTCTGTAGCCACCTCCTACAGCCATTAAGGCCGGCAGCAATATTTCCATTCCAAATAAAAGAACAATCAAATCCTCCACGACAGCCATCTATCCCAGAACAACCCACCCAAACCCACAAGGTACCACTTCTCACGGTTCCCACACTGCAACCAGCGGGAGGAAGCTGCAAAAAAAGCTCTTGGGAGAAAGTAATTTTTCACTTCCTCACATCAGAGTCCCTGCATTTAAATTGGGCACCTCAATTCATACCAAAATCCAGAACGGTAATTAAAGATTAATGCCAGAACAGACTCGCTTGATAAACGCAGTTACGGCTGAGCAGACAAAAAGAAAGGTCTTCGTATTCTCAGGTGGTGGAGAGATTACTATGTATCACAGGGAAAAAAAATCCCTGCACAGAGGACTCCCTGAAAAAAATTGACAATTGCTTGAGTCCTGGCCAACGTGCCCTTCAAACCTTCCTGATAAGAAAAATAAGGCTACTCGTCAGAGTATTTTATCTGAGTGAGAGAGGTGCTCACTGGAGTCTAGTGGAATAATCACATTTTCAGCTCTAATGCTGCCCTTGGAGTAAGAAGAAATCTAACGAGCAGAAAGTGAAATAAAATAAAGTATGGGAGAAAAGGCCGAACAGTTCCTGGTGGGGCTGGGGGAGGCAGCGAAGAAGGAAGTCAACTTGGTAAAGCAGAAACCCCACCACGGGCTCTTCCTGCTGCCCGAGCCCAGAGCGCGCTGCCACCACAGACACAAGAGGATTTGCAGACCATCCACAGCGTGTACCGCTGGGAACCTCTGTCCTGGGCTTCTCGGGATCAAGGGAAGTGAAACCCTCCTTTGTGCCTCCTTACTCTTGGCTGCCCTGCTTTTCAGCCAGCCAGCCCCTCAGGACCCGCTCCAGAAGGAGGTAATTGCTCTCGGGAGCCAGGCTTACACGGACAGAAAGAATAAACATAGCTTTTCTTTTTTTGTTAGATTCCACTATTAATTTGCCTCCTGCGATTTCGTAGAATCACGGAATGGTTTGGGTTGGAAGGGACCTTAAAGCCCCCCCAGTGCCACCCCCTGCCCTGGGCAGGGACACCTCCCACCACACCAGGTTGCCCCAAGCCCCCTCCAGCCTGGCCTTGAACCCCTCCAGGGATGGGGCAGCCACAGCTTCTCGGGGCAACCTGGGCCAGGCTCTCACCACCCTCACAGCAAAGAAGCTCTTCCCCACATCTCAGCTCAATCTCCCCTCTTTCAGTATCAAATCCTTCCCCCTCCTCCTATGGCTCCCCTCCCTGATCAAAAGTTCCTCCCCAGCTTTCCTGGAGCCCCTTGAGGGACCGGAAGGGGCTCGAAGGTCTCCTCCAGGCTGAACCTTGGAGGAGTTCAGCCTCCAGTTCAGCTCTCCTCCAGGCTGAACCCCTCAACTCTCTCAGCCTGTCCTCACAGCAGAGGGGCTCCAGCCCTCCCAGCATCTCTGTGACCTCCTCCGGCCCCGCTCCAACAGGTCTATGTCCTATGAAGCTGGGGGCCCCAAAGCTGGATGCAGGACTCCAGGTGGGGTCTCCCCAGAGCAGAGGGACAGAACCACCTCCCTTCACCTGTTGGCCACGTAATGTTGGCACCTGCCAAAGAAGACCAGGCGGGGGACCTGGGTTTGTTAGGAACAACTGAAAATGGGAGAAGGAATCACAGAACTGTAGAATGGTTAGAGTTGGAAGGGACCTTAAAGACCACCTAGTTCCAACCCCCTGCCCTGGGCAGGGACACCTCCCACTAGAACAGGTCGCTCAAAGCCCCATCCAGCCTGGCCTTGAAGATGAAGAGGAAGAAGAGGAGGAGGAGCCACTGGGGCCATGGAAATCTTTCAGCATTCTTGGCCATTATCCCGCCTCTCCTGCACCACGGGGAAGGCCAAACTGTATCGTAGATTATGAAAAACACAACCTTCCTTCAACCAACCAGCTGAATAAAATAAAAGTGTCTTCTGGAACTACCAACAGCTACGGGCTCAAGCAGCCTTGCAAAAGGAGTAAAGGAAAATCATCCAGTTCAGGCACAAAGCTATTCACTTTTTTTTTTCCTTAGGGATGCCCGGGGACAGAAAATATCACCTAATGCTCTTTTAACCTGAAACCAGAGAAAAATCTCTCATCTGTGGTGAGTTAGAGAGCAGAGTTCTGCAAGACTAAAGAACTGCAAATGCTATGCCTTATTCTATTAAAGTTTTATTTAATGAAGACTATTAAATGTCACAGAACAGATGGTTTAGGAGCTGGCTATTATAAAGAAACTTTCAGTTCAGGATACATGGTTTGAACTCTACCAAGGAAACAGAAAGCAATCGTGTTTAACCATTCTTGGAGCATTTCTGGTGACTGAGACTCACATTTCAGTACTAGAATGAGATCTAGATTCTTTGTACAGAATTTTCAACAAAGTTATAATTAGTATCAGCACATTTCATTCTGCCCGGTAAATCTGTTATGGACCCTAATCCTTAAAAGAGCCCTTTCTGACACTGCAGTGGCTCCAAGTAATTCGTATAAACATACAGAAAGAATACTAAATGTCAAAGAGAGTATGAAAGCACAATCCCTGAGAATCAGTGAGTGCAGGACTCTGAAGGAAAGCCTAGATTGCAGCTGAGAAAAGAATCGGCCCACTCTTGGTTTCAGCTCCTTTGCTGTTGCTGTAATGCTAAAATAAACTGAAAATTTCAGATTAAAAAAAAATCAATTAAGAAAAAAACAAACCAAAACAAAATCACAAATACATGTGTATTTTTAAAATGACCAGTGCTTATAAACCATCCAAATGAAAACTCCCCAAAAACCGTTTACATCTATAAAGCCTGGTGTCTCCATATTAAGCAAATCTTCCCTCTCACGGTGTCTCACAAAGCAAACAAAGCCTCCTGTCCCTGTTGAAAACTGGACTGTCCTATTTATTTTATCAGGCCAGAAATAATTAAGACATTGTGGTTTTTTACGATATTTAGTTTCATCAACAGAAACAAACCATCACTACGGATAAATACTAGATTAATCAATTTTTGAGTTGGTGTTCTTACTAGAACGTTCAATTAAATGTTTGTGTGGTTAAATGCTGAAACTGGAAGGGTCCACAAAAAAGCACTGGGATGCCAGTTACCCCAGTTGCAATCCAGGACATAAGAGCCAAAGCTCTACAGCCCAAGAACAGCGTCTGTCCTTCCGTTTGATGCAGGTCCAAGCACTGTTTTGACAAAATTGAAACCTTTCTGTGATAGCGAATGCTACTTAAGTTTGGGCTTGACTTTAGAATCCATAAGAAATGATCACTTGTATCTGCTTCAAAAGGTCAAACTGCTGAGGCACAGCTTATTTGATGTGTAAATTCACCGTACACTGCTCTGAGAAACAAAAATGACATTTTCAGAAGAAAAGGCTAAAAAGAATTTGTAACGTAGGAATTCAGGGTTATGAATCAATTACAACAGCACTTAAGACACGGCTTAAAGGGGCTGCCAGCATTTTTTCAACCATTAAAAGCTCCGTTCTGTGACGTGGATGCAAAACCGCAGCAGAAACACGGTGCAGCACCTCTGTCTGAGAAGGACCTCAGAAAATCAGAAAGTTCACTTTTCTCCAAAAACCTCATTTCCATCACCACTTGCCTGGGAGTTGGCTATTGCTTTGACCGCGTTCAAATCAGATCCCGAGCAAAAGGTGTTTCCTGCACCACAGATGATAAGGCCTTTGCCATCCTTCCAGTTTTCCAGCTCGGACACCCTCTCCTGGAGTTCCAAGAACATAGTGCCTGTCACAGGAGGGGAGAAGCACAATTTTGAACAGGAAATTATTCTCACCGTCATGTTTTATGTTACATTTTTTAGCACCAAAACCAAATCTTTGTTCATACGTGATGGACTTAAAACCACAAGGGAAAGCACCACCTTGAATCCTGCACACAAGCACCCACGTATTTTTTTCCCCTCAAGTAGTAATTTTTCCTCTAAATAGTAATTTTCTTCCAAGCTCTCCCAATTCAGGGTCATGTGACAATTTCAGCAGATCACCCTCTATTCCACCATCCAAGCCATGAAGGAAAATCCAGCAGAACTAGGCCTAGAGGAGGTTTGTGCGGGTCTTACCCGAAATGCTCTCCCAGCCTCACAGTAAACTCAGCAGTGACTTTTCTGCAAATGCTGGTGTTTAAATAGACGTGCATCAAACACAGGGATTTCACCTGCGTATTTCCCGAGGTTTCTTACCAAAAGGGTGCTTGGGCCGGCATCCAAGCTGTGCCATAGCTGATACAGCACAACCGCTGCTTGTAGGGCTTTCCATAATCAAAGCAGCGAGGTACTGAGGAGTCTTTCCCCAGGGTATTGCAAGCCAAATAAATACCTAGCTAACTGAAACATGGAGTTTACAACAAGGAACCGTAGGAGCCAGAGCTGTCCCCTCCTCCTGGGAGAGGATCCCTTCCGCTACTGGCAGCGCTGAGCTCCTGTTTTACCAACAGACACAGTCTGTGATGTTTGATATAACGAGGAGGACACGATCCTAAAGCAAATCCTCATTCTGCTGGCCCCGGCCCTTCAGTATGTGTTACCAGGAAATCTGTGCTTTTCACAGAACTAAATTGACTTGTAATAATAATCTGTTTGCACCTTAATTATAATCTCAGAATAAATGCTTTAAAGTCAATTCTAGAAAATAAAATTATCGCCATTATTATCTAATTCCTGCAGGCTGGCCTCCTCCTCTTTTAAATTAAGCTCAGCCTTAGTTCAGCGAGAGGGTGGGCTGCTGGGATTGGTTCCACCAGGCTTAAACTGACATTATTAGCATTAGTTTCCAAAGAGACCATTTCAAACAGGTGGCTATCAGATTCCAATTAAGCAAAGAAAAAAGGCATAACAACCTCCACATTGCCCAGTAGCAATTTGCTAACAATTTTGTTCTGCTTTTCATTCCGTGAGTTGCTCAAGCTTAGAATAAACATAATTCCTTTGAGATAAAAAGCTGCTGTGCAAAGTAAATGCCTGGCAAATAGGATTCCTCTCAATAGTTTAATGATGTTTTGCAGCCTTCTGAAGGCAGCCGACATGTACACGGAAACTCCCATCTGCCAGCACCCAGAAGCTCCGAGGCAAAATCAAGAGGACTGATTTGAGGGGGGAGTGTTTACGGGCTCTGGCCGCTGAAGTCACCCAGGTCTTGCCAGGGCAATCTAGGGGGTGTGCATCCCATCCCTTTTCATGCTGCTTCTCCTGTACTTGATACACATGGACAGGAAAAGGACGGAGTGCTTGCTAGTTCCTCAGCAGCTGCAGCTCACAGACAGGAACGGTAAGAGCAGGATAATTGAATATGCCGAGCCACCCTGCCCGCAGGAGCGTGCCGCTGCGCTTCCCCGCTGTAACAACACAAGCCTCTGGCAGGCAGAAGTGCGCGGCAGAAAGGAGCAGCAATCTCTTGAACTGCCAGGGTAAGACTTTCCAGAGCAAATCGTTGTGGCTACTACCTAGCAAAGCGGAGCTGCAGGGCTCTGGACACCACTCTGAAACAGACCCGCCTGCTCCCGTGGCTCATTTGATACGTGCTCACCAGGGTCTGTAACAAAGACAGAGCTATTCATTTCCACATGGGGTTTTGTAGCCCCCCCTTTGCTACGAGAGCATCTAATTCCCATACACTAATAACTTCTTTTCCCAGCAGCCCTATAAGGAGAGAAGATACTATCTTACAGAGCACTAGCTGAGCCAGAGAGAAAATAACCTCCTAATTTTGGGTGCTGAACTTGCAATGTGGGGTATGATTTCAGTACATTAACACTATATAGCACCACATATAGTCGATGCACAGCTCCCGGCGGCCTAAGGAGCAGCCACAACTGCTCACCGCTTCAGCAGATCCGTTCAGAGCCCCTTCTGCCCAGCACCCAGAGAACACAGTTGTAAGTTTCTATGAAAGTCTAATTTAAGCAATTTGACTTGAATTTCCTCTGATCTCCGTGGCAGATTGGGCTTTACCTTGTCCTGTCTGCTTTTGCTCTTCCATCTCATTTCTCCTGCCCCCTTCAACTCCCACAACAAAGACGCTAAGAATGCCCGGCCTATGAGCTGGACATTGCTCAGCTCTGTTCTGAGTCAAAAACAAAAATCCGTGTGTAGAAAGGGAGGAAACAAGGATGTAATTGTGATTGTGGAACAGCCTGTACACTGACAGGGAGGCATTCCAAAGGACAATCTCCACGCTAACGTCCCTTAGCTACAACGGCTCAAGGTAGGTAAAAAATACAGGAGCTTTTAAAGGGAAAGAGAAGAGAAACCGCAGAGACATCCGGGTGTGTTACCACCAACTCCACTCTTCTGCTGGGTTCTCTCCCTCTCAGCTATCGAGCGTTAGTGGCAGGGGCAGACTGACATTCTCCGGGTAAACAGCTCTGCGCTTCGCTAGTGGGTTGCAAACACATTTGCTGACAGCAAAGGAACAGTGAGAACTGGGCAGGAAAATAGAACAGCAAAAAAAAAAAAAAAAAGAAATGAACAAGATGTTACAAATGTCTCCATTTCAAAATATTAAGAGATAAAAGCATTCTTAGAGTAAAGGCTTCTGCACAGCTCAGGCTCAGAAAAACGCAGACCCTGAACCTGAGCCACTTATGTCTGAAGAGAACGGCATAAATTGGAATATTCTAGACAGTTAAGGAGAGACAGCAAATACACCTATCTTAGAGATCAAAAGCCTCTCATAATACAAGATTAATAAAATAGGGCACTTGGTTTCAATAGTCCAGTGTAAAAGCATATTGAATAGATCCCTGATCTGCACAGCTGAGAACACCCAGCTCATCTGATCTCTAATTAGCCAGCCCCTGGTATTTAAGACATAAGGCAAATGAAGGAGAAATGGAAGCCAGTCTGAGTGACTGGAAAAGACCAAATAACAGAAACTTAAGTTACAGGCAAGGCTTTAGGCAAAGAACAAAGAAATAAAAATCACCCTTTCTACACCACCTACAACACAAAATGGGCATCATCCCTCCCCCATAAAAACACCCTCTGTGTTTCCAGAGCAGGAGAGACAAAGCGCAAGGAGACAGGAGAAAGAGCTCAGCGGCAGAACTGTGCCCACTGAAAAAGGAGAGGCACGTTCTGCCTGACAGTCCCTGGGTCGTGGAGAATTTCCTATATTCTTATCTTTACGGCAAGACTCCTATGCACAACAGTGGGCATTTGATGCACATCTAAATAAAACTTAAGCATTTCTTCTTTTAACTGGGGAACGGTAAGGCACAGATTTCCATTCTGTTCAGGCAAAATGCTAAAATGGGTAACTGAAGGAGAAAAAAACCCCCAAACCAGCAACCCCGTCAACTAATTAATACCTGTAAAGGCATTCATTAGCTTCGGGTTGTTCAAAGTAAGTATCCCAATGCCATCATCTTCTTTGGAGAGGGTGATGGATCCACCAGCAAACTGCTGAAGTTTCTTCTTGATCGCTTCTTCCTCGTACCCATGGGCACTATTATAGAGTGACACCCCCCTCTGCTGTAGTATCCTCTCCTTCGTAGTCTGAAGCACGTTCTTCCACAGAGAAATGGCCATTTCTGGAAATAAATGGAGGCAGAAAAAAAAAAATAAAAAATCAGGAAATTTCCTTTGAGATCCCCCTCAGTTCCCCGGGAGTGGGATGCAGCACAGCAGAAACTCATATAAGGGTAAGGCAATCACAAAAGTCTGCAGAAACCACTGCAGACTCTACTTGCAAAACTCTTAGTCTGAACCTACTCCCACAAAATTAATAGAAGGAGTTTTATGAAGTGATTTTAGTACTTAAGACAGAAATTAGCACCCTTTAAAGTCTTTTTGTCTAAAAATTACCCAGAAGTATTTGGGTGCAGAACATCAAAGAGGCTCCATAACCGTAGTACGACACTTACATATTCCATTAGACCAACTGGTTCTGAACCAATCTTCCAAATTCTCCCCTTCCACCAAAAAGAACTACACCCCTCCTCCCACACCCCTGTGTTGGAGGAGAAATCCTATCAAAGCCCCTGGTTTTCAAGGTCTGCATTTCCTGCTTTTCTATAAGCAACTCTTACACCACAGGACCTTTCTGGTAGAAATACCCGAGGAACACAGAAATTAAGAAAACGTAGAAGCACATCCATGGTTTATGCCTCTACACTGTACACGTACACCAGGAAATAACAAGGAAGTCAACACCAAATATCATCCTTGATCTGTGGCTCTGCCTGATTTCATTTACTTTGGAAAAGGGTCTGTTGAAGAAAGTGGCTGACAAGTGATCTGAAAGAAATCGGGTAAAGCCTGAGACAGCTCATCTGAAAAAACAAGTCACCTTAGAAGCGGCTCAGGGTAGGAATCAAAAGAACCGCCATGGGGCACAGAAAAAGACTTGCTAGATTTAAATCTTGCAGTTTGCTGGACTAGTCTTAGCTTTCTCCCAATCCCTTTTTAATGGACACAGCTGTCCAGAAGACCCTGGTTTTCTTTCTTCATCATCTTTGGCAGAAACAAGGTTCTTCCGAAATTGGCAAGAAGCTCCTGGAATAGTTTTTCTAAGGTGAACCCAGAACAGAAATGTATTTACTGAGCCAGAATTTGGCAACAGCTCTATTTTATGCTGTGCTCAGGGTGTCTTACGGTTTACAGACTCAATGTTTTTCAAATGTTTATTATATGCACACGAACAAGCAAACATGCATTAAACCCCCCCCCCCCCCCCCACCACTCC
>VXAK01024500.1:336679-388570 GCA_013399435.1 Arenaria interpres | reverse complement strand
GGAGAGACTCAGACTCCCCATCTTCATATATATATATATATATATATACACATACCTATTTTATCTGCCAGCCCACGTGTGAGCCCTTTCCCGCAGGCCTGCTCCTGGCCACGGCCTCCCCGGCTTCAAGGGCTGCTCACCTGCACCCAGGCTCTGCCATCAAAAGGGAGTAATCCATCCTGTGTATATTAATTCTGTGTAAACTTACTTATATTAATTCTGTGTAAACTTACAGCTGGTCTAAACCAGCACCATCACACACAGCCCTGCCCTTCCCCTGGCTGCTGGTTTTCCCCAGTGGCAGAACAACATCAGGGGAAATAAACACTTGTTTCAATGCAGATCACTCAGAGTAGTCAAAGCAACATGCAAATATGTCTTTATTACGATGTCCTTGTTAATACACGTACATAAGATGACTCAGTTTTCAGTATTGTGTAGCATGGCTGAAAGATGTATCTGGAAATACATCTCCTCCACCTTTTATTAAAGCTGTTTTTCAACACAACTGCCAATACAAGTGTCCTNAGTGTAATGAAAGACACTCATTTATCCGCCATCCCAGAGCGACATCTCGCCTCAGGTGGCTGGGGTCAGGACACGTGCTGGGAGGATCCAGCCTGCTGCGAAATGGCTGCTCACTGGAGCTGGAGAGGCTTAATGCCCGGTCCACATTGCCACAAGGAGAGACTCAGGCTCCCCATCTTCATATATATATATATATATACACATCCCTATTTTATCTGCCAGCCCACGTGTGAGCCCTTTCCCGCAGGCCTGCTCCTGGCCACGGCCTCCCCGGCTTCAAGGGCTGCTCACCTGCACCCAGGCTCTGCCATCAAAAGGGAGTAATCCATCCTGTGTATATTAATTCTGTGTAAACTTACTTATATTAATTCTGTGTAAACTTACAGCTGGTCTAAACCAGCACCATCACACACAGCCCTGCCCTTCCCCTGGCTGCTGGTTTTCCCCAGTGGCAGAACAACATCAGGGGAAATAAACACTTGTTTCAATGCAGATCACTCAGAGTAGTCAAAGCAACATGCAAATATGTCTTTATTACGATGTCCTTGTTAATACACGTACATAAGATGACTCAGTTTTCAGTATTGTGTAGCATGGCTGAAAGATGTATCTGGAAATACATCTCCTCCACCTTTTATTAAAGCTGTTTTTCAACACAACTGCCAATACAAGTGTCCTGAAGTTGGTCTAGTTGATTAAATATTATGATTGAATATGTGAAGGGTTTCAATTACACATTTGGAAAAACAAAATCTTTGCACTCCAAACAGATATTTTAAATGTTGCATTGTTAAGAGAATCCTGTGAGAATATCAACTATTTTAGTCCCAAGTAGCGATATGTTTATACAGCAGAAGGATTCATTCCCTTATCATGAAATACTTCAGCGGGTGGGCTTGCCTCTTATTTTTCCTCTTGGGTTCAGGGAGGAGAGAGTGTTGTTTTCCAGTAGGATTCAGTCCTGCATTTGTTTTTGGAAAACCTCGGTCTGGAGTTAGATCTCGGTGCGAGCGAAGCAGGTCCTGCTCCAAGGCCAGGTCCAAAAGCAGAGGAGGGCGACGGATGGTGGTGGGAAGCTGCTGGTTTTTGAGGTGACATATTGCCACCTAGCAGCTCTTAGCGAAAGCAGCACAAACCCCACCTTCTGCTCCAGAAACAACTGTTCACCTCGCTTCTGCTTTTATTGCCTTGTATCATACATGGCATAATGATTGGCATAGCGTTTCCAAAATCTGTAACAAATCCATCACTCTCCAAACCAGGTTTGGAGTTCAGAAAGACAGTATTAGTTTATTTGCAGCCCTGGGGTGCACAGGGGGACAGGCTTTCTCCTCCCCTTATGCACACCCATCAGAGCTCTCCTGGTGATTTTTATACACATTTTACAACATCATTATAATATTAGTGCCTCTTCCCTATATTTGATTGGATAGTAATTTACACATGATCATCAAGTTACGGGTCCCACACGTGCTCAAGGAAATGGTCTTCACCTGGGCAAGGGTCTTCTTGACCTATGGGTGTGATTTTTAGTATTCTAATGAAGGTAGTTCAGCTTAGGGCACTGAGAATTTTCATTTTCCTGCCAAGTGGGCTAAACTTCTCAAAACACATAGGTTAGTACCACCCTCATGGTCTTCATGCTCGACGTGCTTCCTTGAGAGCGACACAATACTGGCCTCCCTTGATGAGGAATTCTTCTCATTAGCTTGTGCTTGATAAATTCATGGATAGAGTTATTATTTGTGAGAATCCATGTGAGGCCTTTCAATGCAAGTTACTAATAACATTTCAAGGATATGCTTTGGTAGCAGTAGGGTACATGGAGAGTGCAGAGTGAGGACTGCAGGAAAACAAACAGGCAAATGGAATCCTCTGTGAAAAGAGACACTAAAGACCCCTAATGGATTGTAATGTCCAGCAGGATGGTGACACTAGTCCCTGCATGTTTGGCTGTATAATACTAATAAGAAAAAGAAAAAGGAGAAAATAAGAAAAATATTTACAATCCTGCAAAGTTTCTCATTCTTATTCGTGCAAATAACGCCACTGATTTCAGTAGCACTTTCCCCTGGCATTGCTAAAGCAGCACTGCCCCAGGAGAGCCAGGTCACCCCTGAATTGTTCAGTATCTTCCCATTCCCTGTTGCTGACCCAGAAGCTGGTGACTGTGTCCTGGCTAAAAGAGCAACCCCTCACTCTTGGATCCAGACTGCCAGACTGAAATATTGAATTCCAATAGGCACAGAGCTCCCTGGTACTATTTTTACAAACTCTTTTCAGAGGCATGGAACAAACTGATGACAGATCCGGGTTTAGATCTCAGGAATTATTGATACTAACCAACACGTAACCCCACACTCAGTTCATGAGGGGTTCCTTGACTGTATTTTTTAGGAAGCAAATACCCTCGGCTCTGTGTGGAAGTGTAACAGGCTAAAGGATGGCCTAATGCAGACTCCGAAGACTACGTCCACAAAAATTATGTGGATACCTGCATTCTGTTTCTAAATTTAGGAAATCTTTCTAAAATGTCGATTTCTGGATCCAACATCATGATATTTGCTTCCTCCTCACAGCCTAGCCTGGGAGGCTTCCAAATCCCGCTGGTGCCTGGCAGCTGAGATTCCCGGGAAGGGACAATCTGGGGACAGGGCAGTTCACCACACATACCTCAGGACTGCAGCCTTATCAAGAACTTGACAGGACAAGGGGTAATGGTTTTAAATTGGAAGAGGGGAGATTTAGATGAGATATTAGGAAGAAATTCTTTACTGTGAGGGTGGTGAAGCACTGGAACAGGTTGCCCAGGGAAGTTGCGGATGCCCCATCCCTGGAAGTGTTTAAGGCCAGGCTGGATGGGGCTTTGAGCAACCTGGTCTGGTGGGAGGTGTCCCTGCCCATGGCAGGGGGGTTGGAAATCGATGGTCTTTTAAGTCCCTTCCAACTTTAACCATTCTATGATTCTGTGATTCTATAACTCATCCATCTCATGAATCACAGCTGCCAGCACACGAGATTGGGGTCATTTCCCCACATAAGAGTCGGTCACTGGACATGTTCGCATCCCACACAACATTTAGTCATTGGACATGTCCACAAAGGGCTCAGCTCTTCCCAGGCAGCTCCACACCTATCCTACCACGGTGTGTTGATTTGATGTTCTCTGCCCACGTATTTTAAGGGTCTCCTCCTGCAAGCCCCTGTGGGAACGGGCAGAGCTGACACCAGGCTCCGCTGAGACATAGCTGGAAGAAGAGGCAAAGAGACACCCATCTCTTGTAGCACGGCACAAGAAGATGTCACCCGGCCAGGCTGAATGCCCTTTTCTGGTGAGGCCCTACCTTGAGGGCTGGGTCCAGTTTTGGGCCCCTCATGACAGGAAAGATATTGAGGGGCAGGAGCGGGTCCAGAGAAGGGCAACAGAGCTGGTGAGGGGTCTGGAGCACAAGTCTTGTGAGGAGCGGCTGAGGGAGCTGGGGGTGTTCAGCCTGGAGGAAAGGAGGCTGAGGGGAGACCTTCTCGCTCTCTCCAACTCCCTGAAAGGAGGGTGTAGCCAGGGGGGGTCGGTCTCTTCTCCCAAGGAACAGGCCATGGGACAAGAGGAAACGGCCTCAAGTTGTGCCAGGGGAAGTTTAGGATGGATATTAGGAAAAATTTCTACACTGAAAGGTTATTAAGGTTATTTAGCCTTGGCAGAGGCTGCCCAGGGCAGTGGTGGAGTCATCGTCCCTGGAGGGATTTAAAAGCCAGGCAGACATGGTGCTTAGAGATATGGGTGAGTGATGGGTTTTGTCAGTGTTGGGTTGATGGTTGGACTGGATGATCTGGAAGGTCCCTTCCAACCCAGGCCATCCCACGATTCTGGCCGAGCAAACCAGCTGGTTTCTCTGGGGAAGGTGCTCTGATCGTTAGGCTGGGGTGCATTGTGGGGAAGCTGAGGGAAAAGGAGCCCAGGCCTCCACGCCAAAAGCTGTTTCAATATATATATAATATATAATGCAATATTGATCAGGAGAGAGCAGGAGAGAGGTCCCGCACAGGCACGGCTTGGTGATTGCTCCCTCCCCCTAGTGACCCAGCAAATACTGATGCATTTAAACATTAGTATCTCCTTGAGTTACTGCCTGCAATACGGAGCAGTTTGAACAGTTAGGGTGAAGCGTGTCCTTGCTGAGAAAAGTCCTCTGTCTGGTTACAGCTCACCGCTGGAAGAGTGACCGAAAGGGCCAGCAGGCCCCTGCCTCGCGATCCCACCTCTCGCTTTACCACATTGTCACTGGATGGGACATTGATTTTCTGGCAGGAAATGTATACGCTATGAAAATACGCTCATGCATGCTTTACCTTCCTGTACAAGATGAGGTCTTATTTCACAAGATTGCTCAATTTACAGCACAGATTAAAATAATAGCTTGTCTCTGCTGATGTGTGGTGGTCCAACTCTTCTCTTCCTCCTTCCCTGGAGTGAGGACCAAGGACAAGTGCACCATGAGCGGGTTGAGCTCACCCAACTGGCACAAAACTGCTTTAGCACATGTTTATTCCAGGGCTAAGGAACAGAACCAGCCCGGCTTGCTACCACGTGAGCCGCCGGGACACAAAACTGGGGAAAGAAGGTGGAGAAAACCATGGGAAGAAGTCCATATTTTTTTATTTGTTTGTTTAAATTGCTGTTTTAGCATCACCGAGCTATCAAATGGTCAATATTCCTGAATTTCCTGGTGGCGCTCGGGGCATTGCCAGTCCCAGGAGAGGGAGCGAGTTAGAAATACGTGGCCCAGGGCAAAGCTGAAAGATGCGTGAGAGGGTGTCCCTTGTTTGAGGGGGAACCGGTCCCTGGCTCAGGATAATTCTCCTGGAAAACTCCGCCCTAAATCCCTCTGTGTTTCCTCCCTCTTCCTCGCTTCTATGATGCCACTCTCTTCTGGAAAACTTTCAGGAAAAAGAGGCATCGCATCGTGCCTGTTTCTCCAAGAGCATTTGAATCACACGGAAGTAGGGCAGGTGATAATCACACAGCACATTGCAGTGCTGCTTAAATGTCAGCTCTTAATTAAAAGCCTCTCCTGAAAATGGGCCATTAATTAGGGCAAAAGCAGCCATTTTTTTGTGGGTTCTGACTAACCGGTGAGTTAGTGTTATTTCAACATCAGTATTGGAATTGTTCATTTTTATTTTGGTATTCGAATTGTTCATTTTTATTTGTCCAAGGCCTGTTTACTATTTAAAGAAAAAACAACCGAAAAATATTGTAACCCCCTGAACTTACTCTCTTTTTCTTCTAAAGAGAGTTTAAAATAAACATTCTGGGACAAGGCTATTCCCAGGCGCACAGATGGCGATGGGGAACATGGCAGAATTGGGTCCAGATGTCTCTAGCAGTTGTATGGCCTTGGCAGGAAGGCTCAAACGCTGCAGATACTAAAATACAGCTCTGACCTGGGAAAACAGCCTGTTGTGGCACTTCACTCCTGTCTTTCTGTTCTTAAGAAAATGGCACTCTCTGCCTGAATAATGTCACGCAGACACCAAAAGGTTTGCTAAATCAGGGCCAGAAAGTAAGGCGCGTGCTTCCTTTGCAACTTCTCTAAAGAACCATGAATTATTAGGGAGAATCATAATATTGATAAAGGATCTAAGTGTTCCAGACTGAAGATATATATATCCGAGACTTGCAACTTAACCGTCTTGCTTTTTGTCTCTTTGGCCTGGATTCAGGAAAGCAATTAAGCCCCTAAATAGTCCCATTGATTTCAGCGAGGCACCGGCACTTTGCGGGGTCAGGCCGGCTCTGCCTGCCAAGCCACGTCCCTTCCTGCCAAGCCACGTCCCTTCCTGCCTCACAGACTGCTAAAGGTTTGGGAAGAGCAATTCCAGGTGTTCTTAGCGGCTGTAATGTGAAATTGGGGTAGATGTTGGCACTTATATGGCCAAATACCTATGCAGGAGGTCCATCTGCAAGAAACCATCCATCTGTGGCTTCCCCATCCCTGGAGGGGTTCAAGACCAGGTTGGACGGGGCTTGGAGCAACCTGGTCTGGTGGGAGGTGTCCCTGCCCAGGGCAGGGGGTTTGGGACTGGATGATCTTTAAGGTCCCTTCCAACCTAGACAATTCTATGATTCTATGATAAACTCTGCAGGGATCTGGCTGAAGATTTCAGTCTTTCCGTGTTGCAGCATTTCCAATGGAACGGGGATGTCCCAAAAGACACCAATAACTGCATTTATGGCAAGATCTTCATCAACGGAGCAGCCAAATCTCTCCACCTAAAACAAAGACAAGCCCTCAATGTCTTGAAGATCTCTTGAAATCCTCCCAGGGAGGAGAAGCCCCTGTACCGGAGGGGTCTCCATCCCACGGGGGCCGGGAGGTGGCACAAACACTACGTTGACCTCAGTTTTGTGTCACACATGGTTCTAGTTCCCCCTTTTCGTGTGAAGAGATAGTAAACGGTTCTGGGTGAAATGGAAAATGCTGTGATGCGAGGTGAGTCTTGTGGTTAAAAGAAGAACTGGGATATTTTTCCGTACCTTATTCCCCACTTCCATCTGCCTTTTCATAGCTTCTCCTCCTTCTTTTTCTGGTCACCACTGTTTTTTGGCTCATAATATTTTTCTAGTTCACACTTTACAGAGAAAGAGAAAATGGGGAGAGGAGCTGCAGAGCGTTTCTCTTTAAAAGCAGGGATGAGTTTTATTTTTCTGAAGCTTACGTTGTGTAAGTGTGTCGTTCCCGCAGCTGAATTATTTCAAAAGGTGAATGATGAGGTTCTCAGCCGGGCGGAGGCAGAGCAGCCCCCTGCGTCCTCCCACCCCACTTCCATGGGGAAGCTGACCAGCTGAGAGCTTATCTGGTGATAGCCCATGCTAATTAGGAACACAAAGCATGTAAAAATACTATAATGGGAAAAAGAGGTAATTAATAAAAAGAAACTTCTGACTATCACCAGAGATTTCATTGTATTAAATCTAGATATTTTAAATAGTATTAAAGTAAAATAGTATTAAAGAACTGTTAATGGCTGCAATCATGTCTCTGAAGTAGTTAATTTAGGAATAAATTCATTTATACCCACATGTCAGTATTTTTTTAATACTGTAAAATGCTGTATGGGCTTGTATACTTTTTTTTGCTTGTCACAAAAGAAAAATCTTGAAAGTCTACTGTTCTTAAAGCCTTTAAAGATTAACCAGGCCCTGCACTTTTCCTGCATTGAGAGCATAATCCTGTACAGGCCTAATATTCTAACTCGTCGTTCTTTTTTGCAGTGTCAAAATGTACTGCTTTTGTGATCTAATTCAGAGCTAAAACCAAACGCGGAGAGATTTGGAAGCAAAATAAGTCTCTCGAGATTCCTGTTGTGCTACCGAGGCTTCCTGTGCTGACCCATATTCCCCTGTCAAGAGATGTCAAACTGGACAAACAGCATACACAATTTCAGTTAACTGTTGGGATGTTTTTTGAAGAAATAATTTCGGCCGTAAATAACACTGGAATATGAATAACTGTGACTTAGCTTATTGTTTTCACTAGCAGTGCAGTCAAACCTCATTTTAGTTAAGTGGCTGTAGCTGGATGCCTGTTTCCAGCTGGCCTAGAGTCACTGGGATGCAAAACCCCCGGAGTATGGCAGGTGACCAGGGGACGGCAGCCTGGAGTCAGCCTGAGCCGACATCTGTGTGAGCTGTTGCTCCTGCTGGCGTTGGTCGAGCATCATCTTCTGCTTCTGCTTCTGCTTCTGCTTCTGCGTTCACACGCCTTGATTTCAGGATGCTGCTGAGGAGCGTACCCAAAAATACCACCAGCCTGACAAGAAACGGCGCAAAGAAATGAAGAGATCACCTCATCCATTTTATCATCTCTCTTTATTGCCTTTTCGATACATGTGAATTAAACAGGATTTGGAATATTATCAAAAAGCCTGAATCTTCACACGATGCCTTTCTGTCTTTTTGGTGCTTAAGCAACATGTACTTCCCAGTAATGCCCCAAGAAAACAAATTTTACAAGCTTTTAACTGCCAAATCGAGTGAATAAGTCACCATGAATAATTTATTTAATGCAGACAAATTTATTATTCTATTCCTGTAGATCTGGTGATGAGGTCATTGTTTCCAAAGGTTTTTAGGATTGGCACTGGTTTTCCCACCTGGCGTTACTGGGAGGCTGGGTCAGCTCGGTGGGGAGCTGGCCCATATTGCTGGGGGGATGCTCTGCCCAAAGGGTTGTGCCAGCATCTCCAACATCTCTGCCGAGAGCGAGCAAACATTCCCCATGGATGAAGACAACAGGTGCTGGCGAGGGGAGCCTCCTGCCTTTCCCTTTACCTCCCCTTCTGCAGGACGACGGACGGGCAGTGGGGCAGACATCCCGTACAGCGTGCTTTGTCACACTAGGTATTGCTGCTGTTATTCATCAAACGTGCTCAGCCATTTGTGGCCATACGTATTTTAGCAGCTTCTAATCTGGCATGCTGTGCAGTAGAATCATGGAGTTGCCCAGGTTGGAAGGGACCTTTCAGATCATGGAGTCCAACCATCACCCCAACACTGACAAACCCACCACTGATCCATGTCCCTCAGCACCACATCTGCCCAGCTTTTAAATCCCTCCAGGGACGGGGACTCCACCACTGCCCTGGGCAGCTTCTGCCAAGGCTTCACATCCCTTTCGGTGTAATATCCATCCTAAACCTCCCCTGGCACAACTTGAGGCTGTTTCCTCATGTCCCATCGCCTGTTCCTTGGGAGAGGAGACCGCCCCCCCCTGGCTACACCCTCCGGGAGCTGTAGAGAGCCATAAGTATTCCACTTGCCATTTCCTCATCCCAGCAGGAAGAGATGGGAATGGAGCATAATCACATCCTTAAAAAAAAAAATAAATCTGCAAGAGAAAATAGCAGAAATGAGTCTTTCTGCAGACTTGGCACAAAGATGCCGCGTGGGGAATCGGCCTCACCTCAAGCCCCAGGTGGTTAAAACCCTGCCTGGGGAGCTGGCACCCAACCTGCCGGCCACTGCTTGGGAGCCTCAGAGCAGCCACCGGGCTCTGAATGTCATCGAGGGAGGACAGGAAACCCAGGAAAAAAGTGACCCAGAAAATCTGTCAGGATCCAGCACGAGACGGGCTCTGTCCCCAGTACGTTTGACATGTCATCTGTGTTGCCCCATGCTCTGAGATCCCTTTCTGCATCCAGTCAGCCTGGGGCGTGGAGCCACACGTACCGTACAGCAGTTCATGCCAGGGAAAACTCTGCTTTTTCCTCCAAACAGTCAGATACGCCGGATACTAGCACCGTTTCTGGTAAATGCCGCTTTCCTCTGACACCAGATTACACACATCAGGCCTGCTCTACATCGTGGGACGGCAGGAATACCTGTCACCTGCAAGCAGAATGAGCTCGGAGAAGAAATTTATTGTTGTAACACGGTCATCTGCCCAAGATATTCAGGACACCCTGACACGCTTCCCCAGGTTTGGTGGCCCATGTGATATGGGTGGCTTAAGGACTTTGGCCGCCTTTTCAGGCTCTCCCAGACACACCACGGCGAGGCAGGAGCCTGCGACCCAGGAGCAGGGGAGTTTCCATCCCCTCCTAGTAATAACATTTACTCTTTCCAAGGGGGCTGCTCCTCTCTTCTTGCCTTATAAAGTCAAGGCAGGAAGGAACAAGGAGCAAGGCATTAATAACGATGGCAGGTTTATACACTGAAGACAGAAGGGAAGTGTCAGGAGAAGGGAGAGGAAGATGGGTGAGGTGTTGTGCACAGAGAGCTCACTTGGCCACACCAAGACAGGAGACAATCAAATCTGTTCGGCAGGTCAGTGGTTTTGAGGTGAAGCAGAAGGATTCACTCAGAGAGGTGGTGGAGTCTCCTTCTCTGGAGACATTCAAAACCTGCCTGGACACATTCCTGTGCAACCTGCTCTGGGTGGACCTGCTTTGGCAGGGGCGTTGGACTAGATGATCTCCAGAGGTCCCTTCCAACCCCAGATCATTCTGTGATCCCTTGCTGTGGCTGTGCTTTTTGAGCTTTGCAGCTGTGGGGCTTGTGCTGAGAGGTGAATCAATGCCCAGGTGTCATCTGTCTGGGATGGCTGTGTGACATAGGTCCCATTTCCTCTTGTCCCATCGCCTGTTCCTTGGGAGAAGAGACCGACCTCCCCTGGCTACACCCTCCTTTCAGGGAGTTGCAGGGAGCGAGAAGGTCTCCCAGCCAGGTCTCCCCTCTCCTCCCAGCAAGAGCTGCTGGATCCGTGGCAGATGGGCGAGAGCTTTCAGTTCTTTCAGCTCTTTCCTACAATAATAAACCAATGGAACTCCCCTGTAAGGTTGGACAGATGGGGAAACCCAATGTCTATGGTGGGACAGAAGAAGAGAGAACATCGTAGCTGGTGCTTTGGTGATGGTAATAATACAGCTCCAGGGAAGGCAGCGCAGCAGTCAACATGCCATTTTAGCATGTTGACAAGTCACCAGACAGGCTTGACTTCCAGAAGGGAATAACGCAACCTTGCACCAGCAGAGAAAAAGTCCTGGTGTGAACCAGTGTGAGCCAGCTTCTGCCAGGGGAGAAATCTTTCACGTTTCCGAGTGAGAAAATGGACACCCATGTTTCAAGCGCGGGAGCGAGGAATCAGCCGTGGGAACAAAGGCCAAGAGAACTCGTGGGACGGTTAGCTCTTGGTGTGCGTTTGACTCAAATGCCTTCCAGTCAAATTCCCGAACAACCACGCTTGATGTAGGAAAAAATGGGTGAAATGCAATGCTGTGTTGTGTTCAGGCGGTCAGAGATGGTTCCCAGTCTGTCCTGGCCTCAGAGTTTAAAAACCAGCGTCTGGTACAGAGTGCCGTCCCCAGTACGCTGTGTTACAGGGGGCCAAATGCTCCCTGGGGATAAAAACAAGCATTTTAAAAAATCTCAGCGCGGACAGGGAATGTGTGATGGTATAACCTAAACTGCAGTCAGTGGTGTCTCAGGAGGGTGTATGTACGGCTGTGGCAGCCACAGCGGGAGCTGCCCCCTGTCTCCCTGCAACCCAATAACCCAGTGTCACCCTGCCCAGCTGGCCTGGCCCCTCCTGCCCTCACACAAATTACATCACCCTAATTATAAAAGGGTGGGCCAGAGGCAGACGTGTGCCCATCTCATGCTGATATCACCCAACACGTGCTCCAGGAAATGTGTTTTCAGCTGTCTCACAGGAGACTCTTTCCCAGTCCTGCTGTGGGAAGGGACCAGCTGGCCATGAGCTGCTTCCCCGAGGTGCCGAATGGACGAGGTGACCGGCTCTGACCGATAGCAGGGGGAAACCGGGGCTGCATAGCCCCAGTGAACCCTACTTTTTATTAAGGACTTGCAAAATGACCATGGTTTGAGCAGCTGGTTCTACCACCCCCGACTGAACTGCCTCAGCCCAGCCCTGGCTTTTTCCTGGTGGTGCATCAGTGATTTGGGCAGAGAAGGTGACCAAAGGGCCAATTTTCTAACATTCGGTGCAGAACACCTATATCTGTCATTTTAAGCTGAGGTTTTCCAAACTGCCACGCTAAGACCAGACCCCACTCCCTCTGTGTCTACAGCTTTATTTGGTTGATGACCTGAGACTTCCACTAACACACGGCAGCTACAGGGCACCTTTCAGGTTCACGGCCACTGGGACCCCGTGGTGCTACAAACCCGCTGCAGCAGCCCCATGGGCCTGACCAACGCGGCCATCAAAATATTCGGGAACCTGCCTGGGAACAAATGGGAGAGTGTAAAAACAGTTGACCGTGGGCAGGGTTTTGTGGGAGAACCGAGGAAAAAATATCCTGCGGTGTCAAAGACTGGTGGTATTTTGGAATTGCTCATCATGAGGTTCAGTTGTTGCTCTGCCTGTCTATGCCAGGGAATACTCGCTTCCCTGCCATACAGTTACCAGGGAAATTAAATAGGAGGTTGCTACTATTTCGAGACTCAGAATGAAAAATAGAAGTGCTGGTTTGGTGCAGCAGAGAGCATTTAGAGGGAGTCTCCAGGCCAGGCTGTTGAAACAGGCTGAGAAGTGCACATGGGTCTTTATTTTTCATGTCAAAAGCAGCCTCGGGCTCTGATTTTCCAAGCAGGAAAAATTGTGGCGGAGATACGTGCTCCTCTCCTTGCCTGCAGTGGGGAGTGAAAGAAGTTAAAGGTGCAGATACCATACAGTGAAGGACCTTAGTTAAAGGCATTGCAAAGACTTTAATGGGAGGAGTGCTTTTCTGCTGTTTAATTCCTGCTGTGCCTCGTTTGCAGCCCTCTGGCAGCTGCACACTCGTGCGAGAAGGTCGCCAAGAGATGCTGCTCTCAGAGAGAGCATCTCTCTGATCGCCAAGGTGTGCAGAGAAGGTCGCCAAGAGATGCTGAGTAGGAACCGGAGCTTCCAGCAGGAATTTCTGCGACGTGACCCGAGAGCATTCCCTCCCCTCTCAGGGAAGCCTGGTTTCCCTTTTGTCACGAACTTCCAAAAGCTCCAATGGATGCAGGCATCTGGTGTTAAACAATGAGGATAAATGTGGAGAAGCAGAATTATTTGCTGTACAGGTTTATTACACCGAGTCACTGTGGGAAGAGCAGTGGCCAGCAAAGCCCTCCCCCGAGTTACATTTTGATAACTTTAGCAAATTAACGACATGGTATTACATTCTGAAATTCACTTGCATTCAAATTACATTCAAATTCACTTTCCTCTGAAACTTCCTCTCATGTTCTGTGATGGCACACGAAAAATGCCTCTGAGTCAGAGGAATGAGCCGTCTCCTGCGAGGAGCCGCATCTTCATTGCACCGCATCGAACACCAGAAGCCCTCATGAGCTCCAGAGCATCTGTTTAAATGAACAGCAGGGATCAGGGCAAGGAAGAGCAGGATGTGAATCAGGTGCTGCCAATTAACCCCTGGGAACAGAACAACCTCTCGACCGAGCCCAACCCCATCCCATCAGGTCACGCACTGCAGGGAAGCCGATTGCACCGCCGTACCCTGAGGTGTGACCCTGCTGTCCCCAAACTCATCTCAGGGGTGACAGAAGTCATCTTCAGATGTTGCTTTGAACCTCTGCTCTCCTCCTGCCTCTGCCTGCCTGCAGCTGCAGGTGAAACACAAGGGTTTGTGTCTGTTGGATTTGCTGTAAACATCGCAAACTGTGATTTTTGTGAGAAATGCCACAAGGGGGAAGAATCGTATTATTCAGCGGGCAGCGTTCCTTTAAAGCCTTTGGTTTGCTCAGTCGAGTTAAAAGTGAGATGGCTCCACGTACCCTTTGCTGGGTGAGGCAGGGAGGGACAGAGGAGAAAGGACAGATCAAACAAATCTCTAGGACCCAAGGAAAGCTCAGTCAAACCCTTCAAACGAGCCTGGGCTTGTACCCAGGGTGGGCAAACTGAAGCTTTCACAGAATCACATGGGGTTGGAAGGGACCTCTGGAGATCATCTAGTCCAACTAGATGTTTTCCATCATATTGATGGAAAAAACCCCAACAACTTAGTCTGGCCCATGCAAAATCAATCCCTTTCGAAAGCAGATGGACTTAGGCTCTTGCACAAACTGCTTTTGCTTAAGATTTCCTTAATCTGTTCACCAAAAGATTATAAGGGTTGTCGTTCAGGTGCTCTGAGCCAGCGCAACGGAACGCGGAATGTGAATTGCTTTAAAATAGCCTGGAATGTTCCCAAACTTTTGCCTGGGCAGTTTGACTATACGAAGAGAAAGGAGAGAGGCACGAAATTAGCATTCCCGGGGAATGAATAAAGCGGTGCAGCCCCATCAGGAAGGCAGAGGTAACGTTTTCTCTCCTCGGGAAGTATCGGGAGCTGAGCTCATACTGCAGACATGACAGAGGGTGTTTGTCGGAAGTTAAAAATCAATGGACTCCAGCTGTTCCCCTGGTCCTGCGAGGTTCATTTTCAGTGAAGAACTATTTCTTCTTGCAGGAGCATTCCAGAGAACAGACTTTGCCCTCAGTGGCAGTGGGGAAAGTCAAATTGGGTGGGACACAGCTTTCCAAGGAGAGAGGCTCCCTGATGACGCCTTTCAATATACAAATTCACATGCCAAATGAAGGTTTTAGCCCAATTTCTATAATTAGAAAACCAGCAGAATGAGACTCACTTCTTCTTTTAGACAGAGGTTCAGCCTCTATTTCAAAGCTGTCTCTGGCTCACCAAGGAGCACCTTCTGCCACCAATCCATCATGCAGGAGATGCAGAAGGCCAGCTTCTGGCCCGAAGCAGACTAGCCTTACGGTGCCTGTCTAGTAAAACATTGACTGCTCTGACCAAGGAAGTATCTCACTAACCAGAGCAGATGGATCATATGGGATTTTGGCTTCTCCATCTTCCGGATCTGCTTCCTCTTTATCATTAAAGTCTTCTGGTTAAGTGTCTTGCCTCTGCACAGGTTGAGGATGCTTGAAGTCCCATTTAAACAGGAGGAGGTGCCTCAGTGGTAGAAGGCGTGTTAGGGATCTGCTCTTTGTTCCGTGTGGACGTGGCAATGAGCCAGTGTGACGGCGAGGAGGGAAAATTATATGCAAGCTGTGCACCCAGGTAATAAATCTGACAGAACCCTCGTTACTGTTGGAAAACCATCCCACATGCAGCCTGTTTGGGTGGAAAAGAAATTACTTCATAGTTTCTGGAGTTCCTCGTTCCTGTTTATGTCAGTTTCTCCCAGGAAAATAAATAATCAAAATGCTAGTGGGAATTTTAAGCCGGACTTGGACTTGGAGGCAGCCATCAGAAGGGATCACCTCAGTCCTGGGAGTGAGCGCAGCAAGAAGCAGTGTCAGGGATGATGGCTCCTGTCTCCAGCTCGCAGGCTCGAATAGTGCCAGCACTTGGGTGAATTTCATCTAAATATGAGGAGGAACTTCTTTCCTGTGAGGAAAGAGCCCTGGAAGAGGCTGCCCAGAGAGCTGGTGGGATGTTCTTCTCTGGAGACATTCAAACCCACCTGAACATGTTCCTGTGCAACCTGCTCTGGGTGGGCCTGCTCTGGCAGGGGGTTGGACTGGATGATCTCCAGAGGTCCTTTCCAACCCCATAGCATTCTGTGATTCTGTGAATTTAGCCAAGAAACACCCTGGGAGAAACCCACCTGTACCATGGGCAAATAAAGACCAGAGTCAGGGAGAGTTTTGTTGCTGGCAATTATTCACACAGAGTGAGAAAATAACTGTGTCAACAGGAAAGCAGACAAGGGAAGTCACCATTAAGTCTTGGTTTCATATTCTTCTTTTAAGAAATGTAAACCCACAAAATAATTTCTCAGGGAAAGTGGGAATATTCCCGAGATATTTCTGAGATTTCCTTCTATCCAGCATTTATTCACAGGATCCCCATCTACAGGTTGGAGCCTTGACTTCCCAGGAGCGCGAGGCCCACAGATAATTAAAAAGCAGTGTTTGACAAGCTTTATCATCTTCTAATGGTGGTGCAACCAAAGGATTACATGGTCTCACCTCCAGGGCTGAATTGAGGTGCTGGACTCTCGGTATTACGTGGTATGGGTAAGTTCAGTGCATTGATTTCCAGGGTAAAGGTATTAGAAAACGGGAGCGTTTTTTTTTCCCCTGAGTTTCCTCAGGTCTGTCTTGTAAAGTCAATCCTTGCCACCAGCCACGGGAATAAGCAGGACTGGCCCACAAATACATTTCTCTGATGTCATGAATTTGGACTCAGCGATCCTGCTGTGGAATATGTTACTGTAAGGGAATTCAATTTACCTACACCGATGAAAAGAACATTTTTTTAAACTACCGTCAGCTCTCTTTAAAAAAGCCCCCACAATTTTGCAATCAACATATGCACAAAATGTTCCAGAAAACAATGTATTTTTCTTAAAAAGATTTAAATAGATTTTTTTTTTTAATGGGAATATGCAATACAGCCTGAGTCTTGATGACTTTCATCCAGGAGTCACAGAAAAATAAGCTAAAGACATCAATGGCCTTCTGTCATTATTTCTGATAAATCTTAGTATACTTGAGAAAACCTCAGGCTTGGAAGCATTCAAGCAGAACACAAAAGAGGACTCAAATAATTACAGGTTGTCTCCCCCGATGTCGCATTCCATGTCGTATGTGTGGACAGTGTCAAGGCACATGGTTGTGGAAAATGTTGAGTGTGAGACGGGCCTGATTTCACTCATTGAGGAGTTGAATTGATAAACGTAGCTTGCATATATGTAATTTTTCACTATTTTGGATAGTCTTATAAGAGGTGTGACCTTAACCTAAAGCTTTGTCCCACTGTGTAGTGCAATCAGCTTCAAAACACACGACATTCGTGTTTTAAAAGTGAATATTCTCCAGTACAAAGCCATAGGTGACCCCGTATCTCAGAACTGGTTGTCAGTGTGTTAGTGACATGGTTTGGTGTGGTCGATGTCGGGTTGATGGTTGGACTCGATGACCTGAAAGGTCCCTCCCAACCCAAACGGTTCTAGGATTCGTGCAGGCGACAGGATATTGGGATATTCAAGGTGAAGCTCGACGAGGCCCTGGGCAACCTGGTCTAGTTGGGGGTGTCCCTGCTGACTGCGGGGAGGTCGGACTAGATGACCTTTGGAGGTCCCTTCCGGCCTGGACCAATCTATGAATCTATGAATCTATATGGAGGTGCTGGAGCAGGTGCAGAGGAGGGCAACGAAGCTGGTGAAGGACTTGGAGAATAAAGCATACGAAAAACGATTGAGGGAGCTGGGACTGTTTAGTTTGAGGAAGAGGAGACTGAGGGGTGACCTCATCACTCTCTACAACTACTTGAAAGGACATTGTAGAGAGGTTGGTGCTGGTCTCTTCTCACAAGCAATTAGCGATTGAACAAGAGGGAATGGGTTCAAGCTGCAACAGCGTAGGTTTAGACTGGCCATTAGGAAGAAATTCTTCACAGAAAGAGTGGTCAGAGACTGGAATAGGCTGCCCAGGGAGGGGGTTGAGTCACTATCCTTGGGTGAGTTTAAGAGTCGTTTAGGTGTGGTGTTGGGGGATATGGTGTAGGGGAGAACTTTGTAGAGTAGGGTTGATGGTTGGACTCGATGATCCCAGGGTCTTTTCCAACCTGAATGATTCTATGATTCCATGACTGCAAACAGGAGCTCCAGTGAGGAAACAAATCCAGACATTAAGGGCAGAAAGGAGCAATTTGGGCCATGAGGAAGCACAGAGACGTAGTAAAAAGTTGATGGTTGGACTGGATGATCTGAAAGGTCCCTTCCCACCCAGGCAATTCTGTGATTGTGTGATTCTGTGATTATATGATTCTATGGATAACCAAAATTCAACTGTTCAGGGCTGAGGATCGTGCTACAGATTAAAAGCAGCCTCACGCCGGCAGGCAGGCACCCTGTGAAGCTCACGACAGCCAGACATCTGACGGAAAGCCCTCCCTCGCTCTCAGCCCGGCTCTCACGGCGCCGCACGAGTGTGAGCAAAGTCTCTGCTCCCGGGGTTTGGCAGAGCCGGGGGCCGTGGAGAGCTGGCTGCTTTCGGGGCTGAATTCCCCTGCTTTTGTTCAGCCTCAGAGGTGGATGGAGCCAAGCCAGCGGGAACCCACTGGAAACCAGCCCCTTCCCAGCCCTCCTGTGCCCGGCCGGGATGCAGAGTCTGGCTAAAATCCCTGGGGAAGCTGCAGCTCAGCTCCCCCCGATGCACGGCATTAGGTATATATATATGTGTGTGTGTGTGTGTATATATCTCCTATGGAACATACGTGCGAGTCTACCCAGCAGCAGGCAGCGCTGCAAACACAGGTCAGTTAATTCCCTGCTACAGTATTGTCCTTTCCCCCCCCCGTGACAGTGAATCAACAAAAATGCTAGAATGATACTTTAAAAATAGTTCTACTATAAGAGCATGTGGTTGCAATTACTGTCTGTATGGATAAGTCTATTATTTTTCTTTCCTTCCATCTCCTCTGCGCCACAGGAACCGTGCCAGTTTTCAAGCATCTCGCTTCATGACTGTTGGAAGGAAATTTCCAAAAAGCGGGTTTTGTTTAACGCAGGCTCCTGAGCCCCTCCCGAGAGTCGCCCCCAAAAACTGGGTTGGAGCAAGTCTGAATGAACCGAAGCTTCTAAGAGTTGTGGGCTCTTCCTGGCTGCTTCACTATCATTCTTTATTTCTCTCCATTACATTAACCTCTGGCATGTTTCCTTTCCCTCTTTCTCCTCCTGGTCCCTCTTACCCCAACTCCAGCCTGCCTTTGCCATCCTCCCATGACCTTTTCTCTGCCCTGTCCCTCTTTTCCCTTATGCCATCCTTGAGGCTTGTCTGCCCCCCGTGTCCCACTGTCCCTCCAGGGAATTCCTTCCATTTCCTCCTCCTGGGAGTCTGAAACCACCCTGTCTCCTTATCTTCCCTCATCTGTCCTCCTTTCCATGGTTTCCCGTGTCGCTATCTTTTCCTCTTTCTGAGCACCCATCCTTACCCTGTCCCCCAGCTCTGTCCCCCTGCTCAGCTGCCCCCCAGCATCCTTCTCTATCCCCATTTATCTTCCCAGGGGCTTTCATAGAATCACGGAATCACAGAATCAGAGAATTGCCTGGGTGGGAAGGGACCTTTCAGATCATCCAGTCCAACCATCACCCCAACACTGACAAACCCACCACTGACCCATGTCCCTCAGCGCCACGTCTGCCCGGCTTTTAAATCCCTCCAGGGATGGGGACTCCACCGCTGCCCTGGGCAGCCCATTCCAAGGCTTCATAACTCTTTCGGTGTCAACATTTTTTCCTAATATCCATCCTAAACCTCCCCTGGTGATACAAAAGAACTTGCAAGGCTCCCCTCCTGCTCTCCATTGCCTCCATCCACCACCCCCAGCCCTCTCTTGTGCCCCCAGAGCCGGGGTCCCCCTTCAGCAGCACCTCATCGCTCTCCCCCGATATTCACTCACGCTCCGGTGGGGCTGGCACCGACACGGCTTGGGATTTGCAGGGGGTCTGGATGGGTTTCTGGGGGGCTACTGCCATACTGGAGCATTGGCTGGTGATTTCCCCCTCCCTGGAGCTGCTGTGGGAGCCAGTCTGGGCTCCAGCCCCGCTGCCAGAGGTTTGTTTGTAATGAAAACAGCTCTGCTGGATTCGGGGGAGCTGCCTCTTCCAAAAACCACATCAGATTTCCATATGAGAGGGGGGGAAGAGGCCAGAGTAACACGGCCCACGAGATGCCTTTGAACTGTTGGGTTTTTGGCGCGGTGGCAGCGGGCACAGTGTCACATCCAGCCACCAGACCAGTCCCTCCTGCAAGGCTGAGAGCAGTCCTGCTGAGTCCTGCCTCCCTCCAGGGAACCACTGTGGGAGTGCAATACAAATGCTAATTAATGAATTATCGCAGCAGATAAATATTTGTGTTATTCTCTCCCAGACAAGCATTGGGGTCAGGCACAGGACTCCCCGCTGTGCTCAGGGGACCAAGGCTTTGCGCTTTGTAGGTTAAATAAGATCACACTGAAGGACACAGAGGATTCATGGAATTGATTATTCCTCCTGATAGAATTGATCCCAAATATCAGTCGACTGCTCCAGCTGGATAAGGCACCGCTTATTTCAACACCTCCTGTCCGCTGGCCACCAAGAGACAGCAAGCCAAGAAAGCAAATCCTCTGCGTTTTTAAACTGCGGTCATTTCACTCAAAACTAACTGCAAAGCACTAGTGAGATCAAAGGCTCGACTTTAACTTGCCTTTCACTATTCCCAGTGCTCAGGAAATGCACCGTTTCGGACCAAAAAGGTGACTGGGGGTCCTCCTGGGGCTGTCGTCCCAAAGAGGACTCTGTGCTGGGGCACCTGTGACCGCCTCAGGTTTCCATCTCCCTGGGGGCTGTCAGAGGCCGTGCAAAAGGCGTGTGGGTGCCCTGGCCGACTGGGAAAGAATTCTTTTTCTTTTGCTGGAGGATTTAACATGCCGAGCTGCTCAGCCTGGGGCCCGGCAGAGCCCAGAGCCGGTACAGCGCGGGGGCAGGACACGGCTGGGAAGGGGCAAGCGGAGGGAGAGAGGGAAGAGAAGCCAGGTCCTCGGGTAGCGGGGCTCTCAGGCAGCCCAAACCCATCTCAGTACCTCGGGGGATAAAATTCCTCATGGTTAGTGCTTATTTCTATTTCAGTCTGAAAAGGGCAGCCCGGGTAAACAAGCAGGTCTCCTTGGAACAAGCCCTGGGATGCTCCTCCGCATGAAGCGGGCTGGGCTTTGGTGGGCAGCCCCACGGGTCTGGTGCCACGCTGCCAGCAGAAGGGACAGGGCTGGCCCTGCTGTCACACGTGGAAAACGTCAGGGGACGCCTCGGGCTGAATGTGAGGCTTTATTTTCCAGCAGGGTGGGTTTTCAGCCGGATCCCTCCCTGGATCCCCTGTGCCGGAGCGGGCACAGGCATTGGGGCTGGGAGCGTGCACCAGCAGCACCCTCTGGCACCGTGTCCCTGTGTCAGGTCCCTCCTCGCAGCCGGGACAGAGCTGTCCTCACAGGCGTGGAAACTGGCACACACATGATTCCTGTCCCGACTTGGCAGGGCCTCCCCGTCTTCCTGCCATTGCTGCATTTTTTTCCTTTCGGTGGTCCAGCCCTGGAGACCACCCTGAGCTCTCCATGGGCTGGGTTTGGCAGCTCCCAGGGTTTGCGTGCCAGCTGGATGATATTTCATGTATCAGCAGCCGTGCCTGGACCAGCGCCTGATCTTTTGGCTTCCTTTCCTGGTGACCTTCTCTTTCCTTCCACCGCTGCACGCTCCGGTGCCCCTCGCTCTGCCCGGTCCCAGGGAAGCAGCAGCAGAACAGAAACCCTCCGAGGATGCGCTATGTGCCCTTTCCACGAGCTGAGGCACTACCAGGGTGTTCCTGAGGAGCAGCTTAGGAACAATTCAGCTCTCGTTGGACAACGTCCCCTGTGTCAAGCAGCGGGCCAGCAGGGTTTGACAGCTTTGGCTTGTCCGAGGTAACAGCCACGCAGTCACCCCAGCTCTGGGCCATAAAGAACGATCCATCACAGCTCCCGTCCTTCCCTGGAGACGATCTACGTCCTTTGGCGTGTGGCCCGGTGAGAGTTTGTGTGTTTGTACACATCCTGCCCCGGCGATACAGCAGTTTGAGCGTGCTCTCTACCACGCTCTCGTGCCACAGCCACCTCTCCAGATCAAACCCATGTCCCACACTGCACGGAACAGAGCATAGTGCCCGTCTTTTCACAGACCACAAGTCACGGCTGCCATCAGGCTGTTCCCTGTGGATGCAGCAGATGCTGATCTTTCGCATGGGTCTGCAGACTGCTCATGGACCGCTTGTAGTGAGGAGAGGAACCCAGCTGCTCTCCTGGGACCTGCAGGAATCTGATGTGAGATGATCCAGCCGGGCTTTGCCCGCTCCCACAGTCCCTCCTGCACTGTGCATTGGGAACTACACACCTTCTGTCCTCTGGATAAATAGTTTGATTTCACCCTGGAGACCCTCTAACAGCTGGAAGCTCACAATGGACTGTGGTCGGTGAAGGCGTGGGGTGGAAGCTCCTGCAGAGGGGAGGCAGGAGCCCAGCTCCATGATCCTGCTCACGGGCACCACAGCAGCCACAGGGAACACAGAGCACAACCAGCGTGTCACAGGGGAACGTGGCTGCCTTTGGCACCTTTTACACCACACAGAAAGTGTGAAAGACCTTGAAGAAGACACAAATTCTGTATCAACTCCGTTGGTGCTTCTACCACCCGTTTTGCTCTAGGTGACAGCCGGGCCCGAAATACCCAAGGTAATGTATCATAGCAATAGGATTTCATGTTGAGTCACACCATGAAGGACAAATGAAAGATACAGTCCTGCAGAAATATTTCGTACCTCCAGAAGACTCTCAGACAGCCCTCGGTGACTATTTATAGTGGCTGCACATCGCTCCGTGGTGCTCTGAGGTCCGGCAGAAGGATGGACAATCTGGAGCAAACTGTCCCTGCTCATTGCTGGTAAATAACAGAGTTATTGCAGCTCTTCTTCCCCTGCTGTTGGCTACTCCCTTTTAAATACCACTCACTTTCTCTCCCAGAAAAGCAGGCAATTACTACTAGCAATCAGAATAAACCACATTCCTAAAGTGATTTCCACTGAAACAGAGACCCCTCCAGGGTGAATCACTGCAGCTCAGCTCTGCGTGGCTGTGCTCGGGTGCAAGCAGGGACGGAATAAGAACATGCTGGAGCGTAGGAACTTGGAAGAATTGTCACGAGTAACATGCTTCCTTTCTTCTGTTTCAGTTCAATATTCCCTGTGCTATCACCTTTTCCATCCTTTGGCTCCAGTGCAGTGAATTACTTGGGCAGAGGTTTAACTTCAGCAGTTTCCCATGTGCTTTGCTCAGTCAGGAGCCTGATTATTAATTACCTGCTTCCTGCCGCACAGGAGGGCTCTGGGTGGCGGTGAGCATCTGCCAACCTCGCCTTGCGCGGGCTGTGAGGTTACTCCAGACATTAGATGCAATGGACTTGTTCAAGAGCATTACAGTTGCTCTTTCCACTGGGAACGCATAGAACCACGGAATGGTTCAGGGTGGAAGGGACCTTAAAGATCATTGAGTTCCAACCCCCTGCCCTGGGCAGGGACACCTCCCACCAGACCAGGTTGCTCAAAGCCCCGTCCATCATACTGTCACGGCGTCAGCCTCAGCCTGTGGACGCCTCATTCTTGAGATGGCAACTTTCTGCATCCTCCACACAAGCCTCTCTGAGAAGGGTTCTCCTGGGAGGGCAGGTTCCTGCAGGGGAAGCTGGGCAGAGAGCCACCTCTGCAGGAGAACAGGCTCACGTCGTGCCGTCTGCCCTGCGAGGGCTTTTGGCAGCGCAAACACACGTGCCATGTCTTCAACGTCTAGCACGCCCTGTAGAGAGAAAGCCAACGCGCTTTGCTAAATCGCACCCCTTTTTTCCCTGGCTTCCTCTCTGCTTGGATAGATCCTTGCAGAAAGGCTGAACGCAGGGCTCTGTGCCTGGCTTTAGTCCCCGTCGCTTTGGAGAGGCCTGAGCCGGTGGGACAGGAGTGTGTGTTTAGTGCTTTGATCGTGGTTGTGCCACGAGGAGGGAGAAGCTGTAAGGACTGTTCCGTGATGCAGGCACTATAAATAGGGCGCATGGAAAGGGGTGCTCTCTCATGCGTTATGTGCTAATCAATAGCAACAGGCTGGCTCCAATTATATTTTATTGTCTCTGATTGAGAACAGTATTTAGGCTGCAGAACCGCTGTGACTCACAGCAGCGCTTCGGTCGGGAGTCAGCTTCAACCAGGAGCATTTCAGAGGAACGGCCCTTGTTCCCCGCGCTCAGGCACTGCTCCATCCACCGGTCTTGCTGCAGCTCATGTGTGACCCCTTCAGTGAACTCACGCAACGCATGTACACAGCTGTCTTCTCCAGAGCGCTCCTGAGGTCCTAGGAACCAAAAGGTTCAGATCTTGCAAACAAACACAAATTCTTTGGGTGTGGGTAAGTCTAGAGGTCCCAAGTGCATGGGATCCTTCGAGTTCTTTTAACCAAGTAAACAAGAGAGAGAGAGGCAAAGTAAAAGGGAAGAGAGGAAGATGACGGTCAAAGTGATTTCCCCGAAGTTGCAGAGCAGATGAGTGGCAGGGGCAGGAAAAAAAGCCCCAAGTTTCCTACTCCCTGCGCTGTCAGCTCTGGCTGCAGCCCTTGGGCACCGCGTTCTGCTTTCACAGCAGCCGGAGCTGTGCTGCCGTGCCCTCTATCCATGGTACACAGCGGGTACTGCCCGTACCCAGGCCTCAGCTGGCACGCGGCAATTAACCAACAAGTTAGTCAAGCGGCAGAGATCTCAAATGTCCGTCCGAGCTTGAGGAGAACCTTCACAGAAACATGACCAACCTGCAGACTTCAAATACTCTGAGCACGAGCCAATGAAATCCCATTCCTGTGTGCTGTGTCCGGAATGAGACCCGGAGCTGGCAGAAGCACACAGGTCCAACCTTCAGCCGCTTCCCCTCTTCAGCAGCGAAGCCGTGAGAAACACTGAGAGAAGTGCATGTTTTATCTTTCTTACCTAACAGATTTAAAAGCGTGGCTAATGCTTTTAAAAAAAACCAACCCACCCTTCAATTATTTGCTGCAATACAGTAAGTACAACGGTAATTACTCTAATTCCCTATTCCTGTTTTCCCTAGCAGCACTTACATCCCTGGTTTCCCCGGAGCACTTAGCGCTGTCTGGCAGGCGGTGGGGATGACTTGCCGGGAGGTGGAAGGCAGGGAGGCAGAGCTCGTTCTGTGTTCCAGGAGAGGATTCTCATCTACCTGGATGTTGCCTACAGCGACTAACAGAACAGAGGTCCTTTTGTCTCCCTAAAGTGGCAAATACACTGCTTATGTCTCCCTGCTTTTTTCAGCTGCCAAGCAAGGAGAGGAACACGGAGAGAGACTGAGAGGCAGTGAGGGAAACGGGTGGCAGTAAAGACCAAAATATAAAATAGCCTCAGAGATAAATCAAACAGATTCATGTGTCTCTCGGACACGGTTTTGCTTTGGGGAGAGGAAACTCGCTGCTGTCAGTGAGTTACAGACGTCAGAAGCCAGGACCTGAAAATATCCACTAGTACATTATTGGCAGGCTGGATCCCAAAATAGCTTTGCCTTTGAGAAAGGTGAGGTTGACTTGCTTTTAGCCCGTACTTCTTGACTGTTGAGATTATGGGCTGTGCCCGTGTCCAGAGAAAATGTGCATTATTGGGATGTATGTTCTGCTAAGAGTTGTTTTCTCCTCACTTGATAAAGTCTCGGTGGTGCTCACGTCCCCGGAGCAGGCACAGGCACCAAATTACACTTTTATTAGGGATGCCCAGCGGTTATTCTGACATGAAATGTGATTTCATGTTCCCAAATCACCGCTTGCCCAGTGCGCTGGGCTCTAACGTGCCGCATAAACATGAAGTGTGCTGAACTGCCACCGTCCATTGCTGACACCCTCCTTTCTCTCATTTTGCAGTAAAGTGTCTTTTAATATCTGCCTGCAGAGTTACAAGAGGTGCTGGCTGCGGGGGACCTCTCGGTGTGATAAATTACACTCCAGTGTTTGGACATGCCGTAGTTACAAATATTATAGCCTTTCCAGCAATAGTTCCCATTGGATTCTGCCAGGAGTAGGAACTTTCAGCACAAGGACAAAGAATTTTTTTGGGTCTCTCCGCCTCATCCACCTAATGCTGTTCATGCCCATAAATCCTGATCAGTGTGGGTTTGTTCGTGTCTGGTACAACGCAGTCTGAATCTCCCCAGTGCCTCCAAAAAGTACTCGACTAGATTTGTGTTTCTCACTTTAAAATGCACATCTCTGAGTATTCTGATGTTTTGAAACAATTAGCCAGGATTTGATTACCCTGCTGCTTTATTTTGCCTACACTATTTTAAAGGGCATCTCTTTCTGAACCCTATCTTGGTAATCTAGGAGAGCCCCTCACTTACTGAAACAGTTACCCACTTAAACACTTCTTTAATGAAGCCGGGGATCAGAGGTCTGAGCAACAGGATTCTGGGCACTGCATTTGTGTGATTAATTATCATCTTATATTTTACCAAACAAGAAAAGTAGCAACTTTAAATGAGGCTGTGCCACAAAATTTCATAGCAGCGTGTTTCAGAGCAGGGGCTGCCCGACTTTGTACAGGCTGAACTTGCGTCCCTGCTTTCGGCTTGAACTTGGGCTCCTTTCAGCCATGACTTGCCATGTGGCAGGTGGCTCTTCACGGGGGAGCTGAGGAGATTATTCCTTGGCAGGGTCCAGGATCGACTCCTTTCTGCCTGGGGTCTGCCACTGCCAGAGGCAGCGGGGCCATGGATGTGCCAGGGAAGCTGCCGTAGTGCAGGGCTCACAGGAGGGAGCATCATCTGGCTCTCCCAGGAGCCACATCCCATGGAGGTCCCACCAGCAAGTGGTGTTGGGAAGGTGAACCCAGCCCCATGGTTCATCCAGGGCTCTTCAAACCCGGCCACTGAACTTCTTACCAGCAGGATTAACTTTTACATATATATTTCAAGTGTGGCTTTCAGCTACATTTTTCCCCTATATAGTTTTGCTCTTTGTCTGACCCTGAGGAACTTCTAGTGTTTTCTACTAGTCATTGGCAGAACTCCCGTGGACTTCAATGCAAGTTAAATTTGGCTGCAGAAAGAGACATGTCATTTAGTCTGTGTGATGGGTTTTGGTCTCTCATTAGCATTTGCTGCCCACTGCTATACAAAACAAAATGACAAGTTTCTAAAAGGGAAGATTACGGTTTTGCCTGTGTGTTTTCTAACCACACGAGCAACAATAGACCTGGTAATTTCACTGCCTGAGAGTGAACATCTGGAGCCTCTTGAAAATCGTCCTTCAGAGGCACCGCATGAACCTGCAGAGATCACTAACTGGGATCGGGTGCTAATTCCATGAATAAGCTGCGCTGAAGTGACCCAGAGACAACCACAAAATGGTATTTGGTGGCTGAGCATCTCATCTGCCCCAGCTCCATGCCGTTGTGTGGATGCACCCGAGGGCGTCTGTAATCCCTGTTAGGAATTAACTCGGTGTGGGCAGAGAGAACCACAAAAAAACCTCTGTCCAATCTGCAGCGGTGGTGAAAAGAGCTGGTGTTTGTCAGAATAAAAAAAGGAGGGGATGGAGAGCAGTATGAAAAATGCTCCGTGTCATTCGATAATCCAGGGAGACTTTCTTATCCAAAACACATTGTTTACTCCTCCCCATTTAGAGAGGACAGAATGGTATTGGAGGCAATCGCAAGGCATAGCTACAGGCCAGGCAAAATTCCCCTCTAAGGAAGCTTGAAAAGTTTGGCATCATTTTCTTTGAATAAAAAAGTTTTAATAAAAAGAAAGAAGAGTAAAAGCACATTAAATGACCTGGACAGAGAAAGGGAATCGGGAAGTTGCATTCATTCTTTCTCCTAAGAGCAGGTCCTGATCTCAGTCGGTGGGATGGAAGCAAGAGGTGAGGGTCCAGTTTCTTTCTCTACCCTGCAATCTCAGCTTGGCCATGGAGGGACAATAGCTGGCCCAATGCTGGAACTTGGTTTGGAAACCTGGCTCCCTTGGGAAGTCTCTGGAATGAGACAGTTCAGACCCTTTAAGACGGGTCTCTCCGTGCCTCCACTCTCCAGCTACAGAGTGGGAACGGCATCGTGCTCCTTCCAAAAAACACCACAGGGCCAAGCCATTGACGTGGACGGATACACAGCCCTGTGACCAAGAACAGGAGAAACATTATCTTCAAAAAATTAACTTATGCTCCTACTTCTGGGGCTTTTTTTTTTGGTTGGTTGGTTGGGTTGTGGTTTTTTTCTCCTTCCCCCAAAGCACACGATACTTCTGGCTGCTACCAAGGGCTTGGGCGGCAGCAGCGGTCGGACTCCTGGGGAAGGTTATTCGGACGCCAGAGAGTCGGGAGGGCAGAAACGGTGCTTGACGAGTCTCACCTGCGACTCAGCATTGCCCTCCCCTCCTGTGTTCCCCAAACTCCAGCCCCTGAACATATATCCATCTTGTTTCTCCACCAAGCATCAGAAAGGGTTGCAAAAGTGACCTCAGAGGGAAGGTAGGAACCACCTATTGTCAGCAATGTGCTGCTCCTTTACCTCTGTCAGTGCTGGGTCGATGGTTGGACTCGATGATCTGAAAGGTCCCTTCCAACCTGGGCAATTCTATGAGTCTGTGCTTCCATCTTCCACACACCGATAGAGCGCTGGGACTAGAGGTCCCAGCATGCAACATCACCTCTTCCTCAAAATGGGATATTGGTTGCATAGGAGTCAAAGATCTTGGTAACAAACCATCGATCACAGAATCACAGAACCTTCATGGGACCTTTGAGATCATCGAGTCCAACCACAACACTCACACAGCACAATACTCGACACTTAGGGCTGTGTGAGCAGTCATGGTCAGATTGGGCATTGCTGCCCCCTGCAAAGTGTGTTGGAGGCGAAATTCAGAAGTCAGCAGGTTCAGAGCCCCAAACAGCTACTGCGCTCACAGCAGAGGAGAAAAAAAGAAGGGGATGCAGCACTTTTTGACTGTTCTGCAGTACATACTGGTGTATAAATCACACAGTGAGTATCAGGAGACGCAGTGTGGCATTATGTACAACCATGCTTGAATCATCAGGTCAGTCTTACTTGCTGCTGTTCCAGTCTCTCCTACAAATACGAGCTCCCTTGTTTTGTTCTGGTTTAGGCAGGCCCCACAACCATCTGCAATTTGGCAGCCTCTGCCGAGTTAGCAAATGTCAGCAGGAGAGGGAGAGGTGATTAAAGAGAAGAAGAGGAGAGACAGAAACTTTTCCAGCCGTCGGCTGGCCTGCCTTTTTGGCGTGCTCCGTGTGAGCTCTGCTGGCAGCACCCACAGCTCCTTCCTCTCCCGAGAACATCTGATGGGGCTGACTGGGGCTGCCCGGCGCTTGATTAAAGACGTGTTTTTAACTGAGAAGAGTGAAATCAAACGTGAGGGTTGTAGGCATCCAAGACCTTAATCAGAGGCAGGAGAATAAAGCATTGCAGATTTGGAACCTGCTGCAGGGAATCTGTTAACTCCCACTGGCAGTCACAGCCCGGCGTGGGTCTGAGTCCAATAGCCTTATATGGGAACTTCAGCAATATTTTAATAACTTTATCCACTGCCTTGATAATACAAAGTTGTTTTGGTGACAGTCTGCAAGGCTGTCAGTCGGCCTTTGGTATGTCCACGTTTTCCCACAACTAGGGCTAACACTCAACAGATTTTGCCAAAGTGCAACTGGGAGATACTCCTTCATGGAAGAAGAGAATTCTCTTTGCCTCTGTTCAGGTGCTTCTTCCACAGCTCCTTTCCTTAGTGTTTTCACAAAATCAAAGATAGGAAACGGTAGCTGAAAATTGATCTTAAACACACAGGGCATGATCCAAGATAGAGAAGACTTCTAATGATTTCAGTGGGTTTGGGGTTTGTTACAATTCCTTTGCACTGAAAGGGAGTTCCTGTTGTTTCCCTGCTGTGTCTGCACAGTGACTGACATAATCTAAACACACCCCTCGGCCAGAGAAAGTAGTGTTATAACCATTATTTTGCACAAATGATGGGGCCCACAGAACTGTGCAAGTGCCTCACTCACTCCTGCAGAAATAACCAAGCACTGGGTCCCTACCTGAGAACCTCCCCCAGAGGTTTGAGCTAAGAACAGGTAAGGCATCGCCTGGTAGATCAAAAAAAGGGAGCACAGGTCTCCAAAGTGCCAGTCCCACGACCCATTTTGCTGCTGTTTCTGTTTTCTTTGGATTAAGCCCCTACAGATCAAGAAGAAAAGAAAACTAACTGCAAACGTACCGTTGTGAGACCAGAAATGTCCATACAGGGATGAACCTCGGCAGAACATTCAACCATTTTGAAAAAAAACAACACCTCTTCAGATTGTGAATACAGACTTATGGAATTATTTACCAAATGTTACACAGTTCACTGGATAGAATAAGCTTGACAGTCATTGAGTCACTTGAGATAGTGACCAAATCTCTAAATAATCCTTTCCTTACTGATCTATTAAAGTAACTAAAGGCTGTACCAAACTGGTTTGTCACTCACTGTGAGCTGAGTCTAAGCAGAACAAATGGCGCCTCCTACACTGAGATCTAGCATTAATGTGATATACCTCTGAACTGCTAAATAGGTTGATATTCCATATTAGGGGGAGGTGGGGGGACAGTTCTAAGAGGCTGAGGCCCCACATGGAGGAGCAGGAGGCAAAGCCTAGAGAACAGGTCTACCTTCTTGTCCTTTCAGCGCTCGAGCCAGAGACCTGCCCCTTGCCCTTGGGTGGGTTTGCCCGGGTTGGAAGGGACCTTCCAGACCATCGAGTCCAACCATCACCCCAACACTGACAAACCCACCACTGACCCATGTCCCTCAGCTTCACGTCTGCCCGGCTTTTAAATACCTCCAGAGGTGGGGACTCCACCACTGCCCTGGGCAGCCTGAGCCATTTCTGCCCACTTGGCTGTTCTGCCTTTGACTACAACAAACCAACACGTTCCCAGACCCGCTGCAGGGTGCACACAGGAATACCATATATTCTCTTTCAGCCCAGGCTAGTGCATTGTCAGATTTGATCAATTCTAGCAGGGCAATGGCGACAGAAAGTCTTCTGTCTTTAGCAGGATGTGCTAATGGCACAGTAACATCTCTAGCACGGTCTTGCACTGTAAGCTGCCAGAGAGGAGAAGAGCGGTCTTCCCAACCCCCAGATTTATGACTTAGCTGGGTCACAGTCATTTATTCTACCTCCAAAGTCTAGTGGTGAGAAGTTCTTATTGCATGACAGCATTAAAGAATTTTGCAGATCAAGACCTGTCTGAAATGATGGAGATGAACGGATGCCCTCTCCTCTTGGTCCAGCTGAAGCCCTTCTTTCCTCCTGCCTTTCTTGGCCAGTAGTCCTGGAACAAAGGTGACAATGACATCAGGATCCATTCCTTGCACAAGAGCTGTTCTCAGCTCAGCTTTGCCAGTTGTTGCGCTTCCGGGAAAGTTGGTACAACCTGGGACTCCAGCTGTGAACATGGAGAAGACCCTCTGATGGTCCTCTGGACACAAGGGAGAGGCCAATTCTTTTCCACCTCCATCTGTGGCAATGAGGCATCGATTCTGGAGCCTGCCCAGCAAAGCTGGGCTCTGCTTCCCCAGTTTAGTAGAGAGGTCCCACATCTGGAGCTCAGGCTTTGTTCTGTGTGCATTTTTGGTGGTTTTGTTGTTGTTGTTGTTGTTTCTCCTGTGGGTGCTGGGGTTCGTGGCAGTTAACACAGGTTAACACAGTTGGTCTTACAAGCCAGAGTGGAGAGTGATCACCAGTGTGAAGTATCAGCAGGAAGTTTTGAGCTCCTGAAATGCGTTGAGTTTCACTGTGGTGTACACGCACTGGTTACACTTATACACGCGTGTAAAATCTGAAGTCTCTCTCTGCAGCCATTCACAGTTCAAGCTCTGTGGGAGGTACCAGGACTGGCAGATTAATTTGAGATTTGCTTTTGGATTTGAGGGAGGTTCAGGCAGCAATTAGACTAACCCAAAGGTCTGGATTTGAAGACTCGGATCCTCTCCAACTTTCCATAGATTCTGGTCAGACACAGTTCATGTTTGACCCCTGTGTGCCAAGTGACTGAGCCGAACCAAATCATCCCAAATTGGGGAAATCTTCAGTCTGATTCAAAGTCCTTTTTCCACAGCCTGGCTTTCTCCAAATCACAGGAAAATGTAGACAAGGGCAAACATGAATATACTCCAACTGACCAAAAGACACATGGGCTGGCACTGAATGGCACCCTAGGAAAAACAGGATACCTAACTCACAACTGCTCAGGGAAGGCTGTACAAGCAGCATAGAGCTACTGAAATCAGCGGAGCGCTGTTATTTTCCTTTATGAATGTTGCAAATTACTTTCATCATCTACTTTCCACTCCTACAATAGAAACAAGTGGGTTTATTTCCCAGAGCCAACCTTAAAGAGACAGCTCGGTTCTGAAGCCCTTGGTGGGCTGACTGTAGATCACCCTGGCTGGAGATTTTTAAGCAATTTTAAATTCTTCTTGGCCCTTCGTACATCTAGTTCAGCTCTTGGCTACCTTCCAATAAGAGAATGGGGAATTATTTGCTTTCTGTCCAGACTGCTGTGAAATTTTGCTGTAAAATGAATTAAAATTGCAGAAACCCATCCAAGAGGTGGTTGAGGGGGAGCCGGGCTCCCGCACAGAAGAGGCAAAAGCTTTCTCTGCACTACAAAAGCTAAAAAAACAACAAACCCACAAAACAATTCAGCCCCAAACTGGCTGCTTTAGTGCTTGTTGCAGAAAGACCACAAGAGGCATCTTTTCTCTGGCTTCTGGGCTGGAAACGTTGTGTGTCCTGAAGGTCTGGAGGCTGCAGAAGAGGAGCTGGGAGAAGCTCCCAGGCAGCTCTTTTCACCAGGCCCATTTCTCTTCTTGGGTGGCTGCATCTTCACCTCCCAAAGGAGGCAGAGGGAAGGAAGGAGTAAAAAAACTACAGGGAGGAGAAATGGAAGTTCAGCTTCTGCCTACGCTAGAGGATGGGTTTTTTTACGATTTCCACTTTCTTTTTTTTTTTTTTCTCTCTGCAGAACAAGAGGCAAAACCAGGCTCAGGGCTGTAAGGTGGGCTTACAATATTCAGAAGCACAAGGTGACGTGCATAAGCACGCTTTTGTCATGAAAAGATTTGATTGCATTTACCTACTGAAAATGGGCTCTCAAAAACTGCTGGATCCCATTAAGTCACATGCTGGTTTTAAAGCAAAGCATTTCAATACCATTCTTTGGGAGGAGCCTGTTTACTTACAATATTAGATATCGTTTATCTGTATGTACTACAGGTGTGACTGTGGTACTCGTATATCCAGAAAACGGTGTCCTACAGCAAAAAAAAAGCTGCCTGGGACACTGTGGGACTTCCTGGAGGGAAAGATGCTAAGATCTGTCAGATACACATATATATATTTACAGAGATGTGACAGGGGATGAGCCAGCTTGCAAACCTCTTGCCCCCTTTGGTAGCCAGCTACTCCTCTGAGTAGACATTCTGGTTTAAGAAGAACTCCCCGTGTAGCTTCCTACGCAGCTTGGGTAGCTGGGGAAGCTCAACTGCCTTTCAATGATTTTGAAAAAAAAAACCAACAAAAATACCCTCAAACTCCCCAATCAATCAGAATATCTTTGTGGAAATTAGGAAGGTTTTGCCAAGAAACAAGCAGACCATAGACACACGTACCTGTGTCGATCAACAACTTCTTCAGCAGCTTTACATCAGAATATCATCTGGCCTGTTACAGTTATAGAAATAATATAGAATGATATAGAAATAAAACTCAGCACAATTTTCTGTGTCACCATGCCAGCTGGCAGTGTCATGTTTTCATATATGAACATACACAGTTCACATATGAGTGCAATTTTCTTTAATTAAGTCCTTTTCTACAGTGAATATGATTTTGGTGATGCTAGAAGTTCTTCCAGCTGCGGTAAATGGCCTTAGGGAGATTTGAGGGCCATGGGCAGTATCATACCTCCCATTGGAGGGGCAACCAAAACCAGACTCCTTGGCATCAAGTTCCCTGTGACACGATAGCAGGTCAGTAGAAGTCTGTGCATCCACTGAGACCGAATACTGAAGAACATCTGGCTTTCCTGGGGTGACTGGCCAAAGGATTTTAGCTCCCTCATGCCTGCTCTCTTCCCCCCAGGTCACATTGGGATCACATCTCCTCTGTCGCAAAGAGAAACACTACATCATGCAATAGAGCAGTATATTTTGGGCTCACACATCAGATAATCTGATTTAAAAGTGTCAGCAGTACGGACTTTCCCCTGCAGTAGCAATTTTTCAGTGAATCTTGGCCATACACACACAGACACACACCACTAGAAGGAATCAAACTCTGGACCCTTAAACAGAAACACTGTAGACTGTGGTTACTGGGAAAAAAAACATAAACCAGCAGCCCCTGGATAAGTACAGGGAAAACTATATGTATAAACACTAACTGGTATCTTGCACTCACTTTTTTTCCCCTCAAAAGCAGTAAGGGATTTACCACTACATGACGTGGATCCGATCCAACTTCAGGAGATGCCTCATCCTAGGACAGGTTCTGCTTCTCCTTTGCTCCCCGGCTGTCCCCAGAGCAGGGCATCCCTCTGCCACACAGCATAAGACTGTCATTTTGTCCCAGTGTGTTAAAAACCATCCATCCCTCCAGAAAAGACCATAGGGCTCTATGTTTGTCCCAGTGAGGTGAAAAGCATCCTGTGCTGAGGACTTAAGTTGCTTGTAAGTGCAGTCACGTTGTTTGGCACAACCGGTAGAGCTGAGGTAGAGCCTGGCTCTTGATGAACCGCAGCACAAGGTTGGTTCATGTTTATCTTCCAGGAATGTCCCCGTTTCAGCAGTGTGACAGAGCGTGCCCTCATGCAGCACTGGGAGTCCAGCGTGGGTGGAAGAGACAATATGTTGTGCCTTCCACAGTGTTCATGCTGTGAGAACCACCACGGACCTGCTGATAAAACCAACTGCTGCCATGGAGAAGATTAACAAATGGAACCTGAGCATTCTTCAGTAACCACCACAGCACCAAACACGGGAAGGAAGGGGAAGGGCTGGCGTTAATCTGCCCTTACTAACACCAGCCTTTCAGTATCTCGTGCTGCTTCGGGCTCACAGAGCAGGAAAAGCGTACGTACAAATTGCTGATTGCAAAAAGTCAGTGCGTTACTGAAATTCGGGGTGGTATGAAGCGGGCAGCACAGAGGGATCTCCCATTAGAAGCAAATAATTAGCCACGACTTTTTACCGCAAGTTTGCACCCTCCTCTTTGAGCCTTCTGGTTTTTTTCTGCTTTTTATTTGCGCAGTTTCACTTTGATCCTATGGAGGGTTCGATCTCTCTTACCCCATGGGAATCCAGGCACAATTCCTTTCAGAGTAACAGGGACAGCGAGGCACCCTTCGGCAGGAGCTCCCGTAGCCACACAGCAACACGCAGCAGAAACACCTCCCTGCCCAGGCAAGGGCTTTCCAGAGCAGCCAAGGTGCGAGGGAGAGGGGCAGAAGCCAACCCCAAAAGCAGATTGATCAGCATTTCGAAAACCACAAGTTCTGGACAATGTGTGCCACTAACAGTCCACGAGGAAAGTGCAATTTCAGTGATGCAAAACAACAGACCGAGAGCTGGTACAGCTGTGAATGGCAACGGTAAGAGCAGCCCTTTGTAGAACAGGCTGCCCCAAAAATATTTTGGCCGCAGTACAAATAGAAAGCCCTCTGATACGGCATATACATATAGAACAAAGGCAATAAACCGCAGAGAAACATACATCCGCTGGGAACCGAGGAGGAGTGGAAAGGCCAGGGGCAGCACGGGGTTTTGAATTAGTGCATTTTGGAGCAAACGCGTTCTGCCTTCCGATTCAAAGAGCACCTGCACAACCAAAGACACCACCACGGCTCAGCCCAACAGGGAGCATCAGCAGTAGAACGGCTGGAGCTGTACATCACAGGTCTCCAAGCCAGAAGAAATTCTTTGCATAGCAGCACTGTGAGAATTGCATAAGTTCTTGCGTGCGAGGAAATCTAGGCTTGGTCCAAAAATAACAGCAGTCGGAGGGAAAGGGCCTGCCTGCTGGGGTGCTGTAGATCTTTGCTAAAATGCTGTGGAAGCCGTTTGGATACAGAATCCCTATTTGCAGAAACAATTTTTTAAATAGACAACTGGAGAAATAAATTAGTGCTCTGAATGCTCTGGAAAATTAGGCTACAGTGATTGCCAGTCCTTTGCTGTATAGAACAGCCAACTCCGTACAGCATGGGCAGGAGCGAAAGGCTATTGTGGCGGTGATGGAGAACAAGCAAAGTTCATCCCTTCAGCAATGTTTTAAAGATACGTAAGAAGTGCGGCACTAACACTGGAAAGATAAAACATCTACTGGAAATATAGTCTGAGTTACAGGAATGATATCCAGAAGCTTTAAAGGATTTTTTTTCCCCCTCTAGTCCTTCTGCCTCTGAGCCAGACCAGGTTTCCAGCCGTCAGGTGGACGTTGCCTGCTCTGTTGCCCATGTAGATAAGGTCTAACTGACTCTTCTCTCTGCGTTCCTGCCCTGCCACGCTGCTCCCTGAAAGGGTCTCAGGCAAAGGGTATGGCTCCATCTCCCAGTGTGAGGGACAATGATGCTTTCTGTCCACCGAGTACCAGTTTCCTCTGTCAACTGATTCCTAGTGACATCCCCATCTCAACAGGCAGCGAACTCTCCGTGTGCAGGGAGTCTCAAAACTCCTTCTGCATTTATTTCAACATTAAAGCCCATAAACATGCAATAAAGAGAGTCTTAGACTCATTCAGAGCACAAGTTAAGAAGAACCTATAGTTGTGTTAAGACTTTAGACAGCACCTGGAGGAATAATATTAAAAAACTATTGTAAAAAGAGGCTTGCAAAGCTCACCCCTTCCACAGGTGACACTGGGGTTAGTGGAAAGGTCACGTTATACTTAGATCCTTTGTGGTTCCTGCATGTGTGTGTGTGTGTGTGCACAGAGAGCCTCTTGCTCCAGAGCTCCCAAGGTAAAGGATTTCCTTGTCAGAGGTAACATGGGGGAAAACCTGGAAGTCCCATGGAGCTCTCCCTCCCTGTAGCAAATCAGTGCAATAAAGCCATTTCCAGGGTTCAGTAGTCACAGCTCGGGGAACTACCAATTTCACCGGAGTGCACTGGCCTGTCAGAAGTGAATCATAGAACTGTCTAGGGTGGAAGGGACCTTGGAGATCATCTAGTCCAACCATCAACCTAACTGATAAAAAAACCCATCATTAAACCATGTCTCTAAGCTCTATGTCAACCCGACATATTCTGAAGGGAATATTTAAGCAGTGTCAGAGGCAATTTTCTAAAACTGGTATGTCCAACTAGCCACCTGCAGCCCAAAATCCCCAGTTCTGATGCTTTTGGGCCTCAGAACCAATGTCTTTAATTAGACGGACACAGAAAATCTTGACAAAATGGACTTGTCCTTGACCTTATTAGTTTATTTCAAAAACCTTCTGTTCATTAAACTTACATACATCGGGGAATGTTGTAAGTATTTGATCCTTTCTCTGGTATTCAACAATGTGATTTATGTCAAAGGCAATCAAAGAAAATGAAGGGAACTAAAGAAACTCCTTCACTGACGAATCAAGGGAAACACTTTCATAGTCACAGATCTCAAACAGAAGTGCACCACCGTTTTGCAGAATAAAACTGCTTAACTTTACCATGAAGGTAATTTAAAGAAGTTTTACTGCAGTCAACACCGACTGAAATTAAGAACCATTTTTTCACAATTCTCTCATATTACCCTTTCCTCAGCCTTAGGCGTTTAAAGCTGCTCAGCTACGTAGGCATTGAAAAGGTCAATTTGCAAGGCATTTTGGTTTGCTAATTTCCACTGTTAGCTCGAGTCTTAAGCCGTGTTCCAAATTCTCTATGAATCATCTCTAATTTTTCTAGTTCTAAGGAAGTTAATGGAGTGCAATCTCTAAATTAGGGCAAACAGGCAAATTTATAGTACCCTTGATTTTTGACCCAAGCACACAGATTTTTTGTCTCTATCCAAACCGTATAAACTTTCTTCAAGATTTTTTGTCCTTGTATCTTTTCCAGAAATAACTTTGCCATAATGTCTGAGTAAATTTTGATGAACTGTTGATCTGCTTGAAGCCTTCGTATGTTGTTGTGGGATTTTCCCACCACTCACACCCGGAAAGGACCAGGAGTCTAGATTGGGCAAATTAGTCTGAGCGTGTTTTTGCCAGGCAGGCAGCCACCACGGCGTGGTAAGGTGGGATTTACGGCTTTAATGCCTGCTTGCTCCAGTACTGGGGTGCCTGAAGAGTTACTGCTGCTGCCATACAGGCTACATTGCTCAGAACACACGGCCTCCTGCTTTCTCCCTCTGCAAAACTGAGGTTGTGCAGAGGAAAGAAAAATAAGGCTCTAAAAGGAAGGAAAAAGGTGTAGATTCTCACCTGGAGTAGGACAATAGATCACTACCAAATGAAGCACAACTAATTTTCCCTATATTGCCACATGTACAATTCACTAGGACAAAAGCCTACACTCTCTCTGAAACCCTTTTTTACATTCACATAAGAAGATGTGCATGTTAATGGATCATGGGATGATTTTTAAAATTCCTTTGAAGGTGCTACGTTTCTCCAGGAGAAGAAAAAAAGTTGCGAGACAAGATCAGGCTGATGTTGAAGAACTCACTCCTTTTAACCCAGACACGCTGTTTGAAGGTCACGTTTGCCATCATCACCGCGCTACGCATCCAGCAACAGCCTAGAGAAAGGCATGAAAATTCCAGGATGAAGGACACCATCTTTCTGAGAGTTCAGCCAGAGGCTGGGTAGCATCCATGCTTCCTCCACGCTGCGGGACGGAACGTCATTCAGATGGCCCATAACACTGAGCCGAGTGATGGCAAAAGCACACTTCCAACACCAGGTGTGTGGGATTTTGGGCACCGCTGTGGTGATACCTCAATGAGATATTTCTGTAGGAGGTGCAGCTTGTTGCCAGAGTGCAAGAAAACGTCGTCACTGACGGCCAGGAGTCAGCCCAGGAGCAGTAAATGAGCGAGGGGCTCAGGACCCTGGTCTAGGAGAAGAGTAAAAAAGGAGCGTGGCTGCAGCACAGGGGACAACAGTGGTCCTTGTTCTCCTGCCTGGAGCAAAAGCAAACAAGTCCCTCGCTACCGGACTTCACCAAAGCTCGAAGTATAATGCTAGAAGGAAAAATAAGTTTTACAGAATTGAGCATATACAACCCTTTTTTTTCCCTTCACAAATTGTATGTTACAGTAGTTGGAACTACCGAAGTGTTTACAGTATGCTATATATATATAATGGCACATTTAAGCTTTTTAAAGGGATTGGAACATTTCAGGACTGTCTCTGGTGCTGAAAAAGGCTAATGTATTACAAATCATATAATATTTTAATTCAGAAAAAATATGTTTGGGTATTTTGCCCTAGCATGGGAAGGGTTAGGAAACCGAAGGCGGGTGCCGTGAAGCATGACTGACGCCTCAGTCGAGCTCGTCTGCTTCAGATACACGTTGTGCAAGGCATTATCGCTGCGATCAGTCACAAAAATGCATATTTAGTTTTGTACATTAAATACTACACCTGTGAGCCTATGTAAAAGATATACAAAATATAAATGTCATCAGGACTGTATATTTCAAACTTTTTAAAATAAACACAAAGTATATATATTTATGTTGGCGTACAGGTTGCAATTTCAATGTCAACACTAGCACAGTTTGTCTCTTCTAAATACAGACCTGTATACTTCCTAGCCCAACACATGCACCTACGGACACAGGACCATGCACACAGCTTTACCTTCTGCTCTTTGCAGAAGAGTCAGAATATACAGCACTATACATTGGTTCAACTCAAAACTGGTTGGCAAATAAAGGAAGATGCCATTCAAAAGAAATTCCCGGTGAGCTATTATCAAAAAAACAAACAAACAAAAAACCCAACAGAGAAAACCAGGGGTGTAGTTATTTCATCTCAATAAAAACACTGAAGACCGTGGTGATGATGACCTAAGATTCAAAACGCTTTGTCCGGCGTGCGGTGGGGGTCCCTCTTGGAGAAGACCCGGTTGCTCTGACCCATCCCGGACACAGTTATAATGAGAGAGAAGAGCTTTCACGCCTCCGCCCATCCAGCCCAGCCCCGGGTTCAGACCGCCGAGGGCTCTGAGCGAAAGGAGCCGGAGCAGTCGTACGCCGTTCTTCTCACCGCAGGCGGTGCCGAGGGGGACCTGGACGCCCATCGGGAAGGCAAGCGGCGGTTCGCTGGCCGAGCCGGCCGGGAGAAACCCTTCCCACTGGAACCTTTGGCTGGCAGGGATATCTAGAACACAAAGGCAATTCCTTGCTTTAGGCAGCCGAGGCTTTTGTGGAATGCGTTGGGAATGGAGCAGGCACTGGGGCCGAGCTCCCAGCAGGCGCTCCGCAGCTATTAAAAGGGGCTCAGCAACGCACAGAATGCACAAGAACAGCTATTTCTATCTACAGGGGCTCTCCCGTCGGCTGCAGTTTAAAATACACGGAGACAAGCGTCAGACACAAGGAAAGGTATAAAATGCTAATGCAGGCCAGAACTGACACTCACTTCTCATTCCATTTTTAGAAGGACTTTTTTGTCAAAGAACACTCTATACTGTGGTGAAGGTGGGACTGGGAACACCATCCTCCATTCCTGCAGTATGATCTATACACTTCTCAGGTGTTTTTCGATAGATCCTATTTCAGCAGCCACATCTTGCTCAGAACTCTGTTCCCACCAGCGCCACGTGAAGCTCTTCACACTCAGTAATTCCGAATGGTTATGGGTTAATGCAGCGACATGTCCAGGTGCAGAGCCTTGCATACACAGGGAAACCAACAGGTTTTGAACGTGGCTACAGAGATGTAAATTTGAAATAATGAAAATAAACCTCATGCCATCATGCCTCATGCCATGTGTAGTTCTTTATGTCTTTGTGACACGAATGCTGCCGGACCTAAACTGGTACCCCCAATCAGGCAGCATTCTGCACTTGGGTTGTACAGATAGAAATGACAACAGAAAGCGTGAGCCTAAAGAGAAAAAAAAAAATCCAATTGGCTTAGTGAAGTTTTCCCGGGCTTACATCTATGTAAACCCAGTCATTATCTGGTCATTATTTCTTCCCTACGTATTCACTGATGAAAATTTGTTTTCCTACCAGAAGTTCACTGGATGGAAAAGAAATCAGAAGGTTAATTATTTATATTTTTTTTTCCGTGCTGCAGGAAAGACATGTCTGCTGAGCAAGATGCTGCATCACTGCAAGGCTGGCAGAAAGGCACGCAGAAGGAAATCTGCACGGTCAGATTCTCAGCTGTTTAAATCCACATGCCTCCACTGGTCTGTGAATTTGTGACAGTTTAAAGCACAGCAGCTGACAGTCTGAACCCACTGAGGTTTCTCAGCTCCAAACACATTTGCCTTCTCTTTTCTGAGGCACTAAGGGGCATCGCTCTTTGTGTTCGTTGCCCAAGGAGCTCCCCAGGAAAAATTACTTTTCTTTCTTTGTGGCCCTTTACAGAACCTGCAACTTAAAGTGTATTTTCAAAACCATCCGTTTCTCTTTTCATTAAGAAAGAATGTTGGCAAAAGCAGTATTTCCAAACCTCTGCAAATAAAATTCAGCCAAATATAAATTAATTAGTCATGCCATACTCTTCTGTTTCCGTGAGCCTATGCTTATGTATATACAGGAGAGGCCTGGAACTGGGAGGAGGTCGCTTTGTTACTGGAAGCTTTATGGAGCTACAGTACCCCTTTCCACAGGCAGTTCCAAGGCAATCCTGGACCAAGCAGCACCCTTGATGCTGAGGAATGCTATCTGAGCCCTCTAGGGTTTTGATGTGTCCAAGTGTGCTTAAGCTTTTTGGGAAGGCTTATGAAATAACCCCTCAGCTAAAGGAAGAAGGGAGGGAGTTAAAACCTGATTGCAGCTCTATCTAGTTCAATCCTTGACTAACTGCACTGCAGTTAAAATCTAGCTTTCCACAGCAGCAGCAGAGGTTAAAATCTGGCACACGTCTTCACTGATCACTCTTACATGCTTCTTCCCTCCCCTATTATCTTCTACTCCTCCCTACTATCCCTCCTCCATTATCTTGAGAGGAAACGCTCTTGATTCATCCAGATCCTGGCCCAAAGTGTCTATTTTTACATAATTATTTACAATCTCATGTTAGCCTGCCTCATTTTAGAATCTGAAGCTTGGTATGAAACGGCATTATTTTGTTCTTGCCGTTCTTATGAACCTTACCTCTGGTAACTTCTGTCTGTCTTTTCCTTGCTTGAGTTGCTGCCCAATATGCCTGGCTGAATTCCTCGGAAATTCTTGCTTTCCTTGCTCAATCTGGAGCGTTTCTAAATACTGACTCCATGTCTCACAACCCCCGTCGGTGAACTCACAATTTGCCCGTGTCCACTTCTCCTTGCAGCATTTTGCATTACACGGAGAAGTCACTGTTGATTTTTCATAGTTTTTCAAAAGCTTTTCAACCACACCGTAGTTCGACCTCGAGTCGGCTGAACGCGGGCGACCAGATAAATTGCTCGGTCTCCAGTCGTGCTCGTGAAGCATGTGCCTGTAGCCACTCGTGTTTGGAAGTCCATTTATTTGCTTTTGTTGCCCGGCCGTTCCGACAGCTTTGCCGGGGTTGCCGCTTTCTTTCTCCTTGGCTGCAGAGAATTTGGTGTTTGAAAGGCAAGTTGTATTGACAGTGTCTGTCCCACCAGCAGCAGGGTCACACCGTGGGCCGCAGGGCTTGCCGCCTTCCGATGCTGTTCCAGGCACCTGGCTTTCGTGCAAAGCGGTGTTACGTTTATCTGTGTGAAATACAGTCCGGTTGAACTCATCGATCTTTGCTGCTAAAGTTTCATTTCTTTGGGTCTTTCCTAAAGAATACCCAGAGCCTTCCAAACGATCGCTGTGCAGGGCGGCGGGGGCATAAAAGTCATTACTGTAATAAGGGCCGCTGTGAGGCGTGGGATTTTGTTTCTGGTGCATCATGTTGCTTTGGGCCATATTTCCATCTGAACAACTCTTTTGGGCTGACAGCGGGGAAGGTCCGCTTTGATTGTCTTTTCCAAGTTTGCCCACATCATACGCCCACGTGTTATGGCAGAAACTTGTCGGTACATTGCACTCACTTTTCGTTACCGGTGTTGAAGCAGTTACCGTCACGGGGCCTCTCACAGCCTGCCCTTCCTTTGCACAGGCTGCTGCAGCTTCCTTCTGGTTTATAGGTGAAGGATTCAGCAGTCTCCTTCCAATCCTACACTCCTGAGCCTTGCAATTGCTTCTGATGCCTGGGTCTCGTAGTGGCGCTTCACAAAGCTGTACCACGGCAGAAAGGGAGTTTGTCAGGTGCCGGGAAGTGCTCCGGGGAGGAACCGGTGGAGCTTCTTTCTTTTGCCAAGGTGTGAAGTCTGTTCCTCTGTCAGCAGTAAGACCACCGTAAGAAATGTCCTTCAAAGCCTTGGTGGAGCTCATCAGATTCTTCCTGTTATTCTGTTCCTCTGTCTCAAAAGCAACCGAAGTCTGTGAGTCATTGCTGGACACATGGTTCATCTCAGGCAGAATAACTGCCTTTTGCGTTTCCTCAAATTCCCTCAGGAAAGGAAGTGACTTCATTCTGGAAATAAAAGGAGAGGTGTTTTAGGGATGAGCCATAAGGGTATTCCCCCGGGGGACCGCGGCATGGATTCATTCTCCCCATGAGCAGGAGTTTTAACACCGGCTGCTTAACAAGATTTGGGAGCGGTTTTGCTGCAGCTGATACATCCAGTGTGTCTGAAACACACACGAAGAATTTGAAGAAAGCTCAACGAAGGGAATCTTGTATTCCTTTCCCTTGCCACTAAAAATTCTTTTTCTGAGTTTTTGTAGATGATTTCTTGTTTTCTTACCTATCCTACCATAAGGACAGTGGGACCCTGTGAGTTCTAATGACTCCAGTGGGAGTCTACCTGACTACGAGACGAACGAAGAAAGCTTTAGGACACGGTGCCTCCCCTGGGTAGGTTTCCTAACATTACACATGACAGTAGAAATGTGTCTTTTGAGATCTGTTCAAAAAATCACCTTTCTCAGCTGGGATTTAGAAACTACGCATCAGCTATGAATCTGTTTGCTTTAAAGATACAGACACTAACCCAGTTAGAGTAATAAATTAGCGACAGACAGCCAAGGGATTGCATGGGGGGATGTAAGCAGTCCCTCTGCTCTTGGGGAGCATCTTTCTCAGTCTCTTTCATGGTACGCCCCTGTCCCACCATGGGTTCAGTCTTACCTTCTGAGACTCTCTGCACAGCCCGAGAGGAAGACTGTTGTTTACCTTGCTATGGCAGACCATGACTCTTACATTTTTAACAGATGGCAGAATGTTCATTTGCCATACTGTCCAGGGGCTGGCTTGCCATCTTTCCATTAGTACAAAAGTATGGCTGTTCTTCCTCTTCTTCCTGAGTTGTCAGTCCCTGATGCATCCCCCACACGTAAGGTGAGATCTGGGCTTAACATGAGGAACGTCCAGCCTAACAAACCCACCCAGCCTTGTACAGAACCGCAGGGAAATGGGACCAGGGCCGACCGAAATATCTGTTCACTCTCCCAATTCTCTGTATAGCCATTAGCAACAAGTACAGTTTCATCTCACATAAATGCTAGTTTCATTTTGTGGGTTCTATAGCTAAACTCTGTTTTGCTGGTAACACGTGGCCTTGTATCATATTTCAGTATATTTCATTTGAGTGTTTTATGCTGAGCACTGGAGCACTAGGAGGACAGGAACTGCCCAACTCCTAATAAATTCAACAGCAAACCCCGCTTCAGAGCGAACAGGAGCACAGTCTCATCCATCACTTTCTTCCTTTAATATAAAGACTACAAATATGTTTTTACCTTCTGTGGTTGGATTTCTTTCGAATTTCCTCTTGATAGCTGCATAATTCTTCGCTGACTCTGGCAAGTTCTTTAAGAGCCTTTATAAATATAAAAACAGTCCTTTAATATAAACCTTTCACATGGTACCTCCAGAATTATTTTGAAACTTGTGGCAATTTGCATTTAAGACTCATGGCAGAAAAGAGCAGCACAAGGAGAGACGCAGAAACGCCCCCAGTTTATGAATGGAGTTAAAGAGCACACTGTTAGCACATTTAAACAGGGAGAAGACACTCATTGATAGCAAACCCAGGAGGAAGTAGAGCCAGTGCCTTGCTGGAGAGCTAAAATCATGTGGATCATTTCTTCAGGTTAACCTCCAGCCAAACCCCTCAGGATTTTCCTCACACTTGTAACTGAAACATGCCCATACTTTACTTACTGTGTTGAGATCACCAATATAATTCTTGGCATTTTTCTTGGAAGTGTTGATGCTGAGGCTGTCTTCAGGTTCCTCTTGGTTCTCAAAGCCCAGATTGTCCATTAGCAGAGTGTTGTTCCTGCTCTTGCCTCTGGTTTCTTTACATTCGTGTCCTGTTTTACTGAGCAAACTCCCTTTTTCCATCCTGTCGTTTTCCACATTGTGTCGATGGTTCAGCTCCACTGTGTCACTCTCTTCCGAAGCAGGGGAACGCATGGAGAGCTGCAGCACCTTGCTCTGAATGGCCTTATTATCATGGACATTCATATTGCTCTCCCTTCGCAGTTTTACCTCCTGGTAAAGCTGAAAAAACAATAAAACCCTCGATTAAATCATGGTACAGTGGTATGATTTTATGGTATAATTTATGGTAAAAGAACATATTAATCTTCTGGTTTGAACAATGCTTCGCTCAATATCACCAAGTAGAAATATTTTATACATACATTAGTAGAAAAGTGTTGAGTCACACAGCGTGATAGTTCCCAGACCGTTACTGTCCCAGGATGAGGAAGGGGCTGTTACCATTTACAGACCCTTTGCCATAGTTTTAATGTATGGCTCCCACCCACAGGGTGGGACTGGAAGAGATCTCACCAGGTCAGTTGTCCTGCCTTGGGCCAGACACTGTCTGGTCATCCTCCAAGTGATATCAGTGCACTACGTGGTGGACACAGCCTTGATCCGATGGATGAGGAACATGAGGGAAGGTGAGGGAGGGAGAGGGCTCTGCCTAAATTACAGCCTGTTAAAGTATATTAACAAAGTTTATAGTGTAAGGAGGGGAAGTGAATTCTCATCCCATACAGCGCCATCGGCACTAGAGCAGACTCTTCTTGTTCTCAGGCAAGTGGAACTCTTCCCTGGGACTGGAGTGATAAATCAGGACTGCAGAATGGTATCATTTGGCAATGTGCTGTCACCCTCTTATCTGCTTTCATGCTATCTGCTGAGATCCAGTGGCTTCATTAGGAAATGAGAAGGTGTTAATTCCTGTCACCCAGCACATTCAAACTAGGGAACTGTGATAAATTATAAATAAGAAAAAACAGCAACATCATAAAAACCTCTTCTGCTTACACTATCATTTCCAGGGCCAAGAATCCCACGGCTCTTTATAAACTTTCATTCTTAACTTGCTCTTGCGAAGAAAGGACAGAGCAGGCACCTCTGGAGAGCCCTCTGCCTGCTTTCTCACAGCACACAGGGCCAGCACAGCTGCTTTTGGAAGGACAGTGTGAAAAAGAATAACAAAGTGAAGAACATGCAGCCCTTTCATGGGTAGTGCTGTGGATCAGAAGTATTTTCACATTCAGAGTCTTGACACTTGGCCTTATTCTGGGCTTTCAGATTTCACTCCCAAAGCCCAGCTGCGCAGGGAACCTGGGGGCTGAACTTTTGTCATTTCCAAGAAATGAGGGCCTCACCGGGACACAGCATAAAGAAGGAAGGATACCACCCCATAATTCAACAATATCCTCTCCTAAACCACGGAAGCCTTCCTGGAGGAATCCAGGAGTTAAGTTAGGGTTTAGTGGGCTAGAGAAAACTGCCAAATAAAAATACAAGCTGATACGGCAGCACAAGTTTTATTGAGGAAATTCCTCTGCAGATGATGGCATTTAAAATGTATCTCCCCTTTTCTCTGGCTATGTGGCTTTTGGTGAAGAAATGTCAGGCAACTGAAACCAAGGGCAGCTACGCATGCAGCTTAGGAGGGGACCTTAGGACACCGATTGCCTTGGGGTGTCACCTGCAGTTTTATCTGGTCCTACTCTACCCAGCAATTTGCTTCGTTCTCTTCCCCTCAGCCCTATTCCATTCTTCATCTCTTTTTCTGTCTCTGTCATATTTTCCTAATCCATACGTTAATAAAGAACGTAGGAAAAACATCTTCCTCACTGTCTAACTCCTAATGGCCAGAATACCTTTCCAAAACACATTACCGTCATTTCCAACCAGCTCATATACCCAACAAACTGAAATTCCCCTTTTCAAAGGGGAATTGCTAACTTTTGAAGCACTCTCGCCTTGGGGGTGAAATTAGGGAGGACTGCACGGAAGTGTCCTAACATGAAAGACAAAACGTGGCAAACACTGTCGTACCAAAGGCTGCCAGGACTGCAGGTACAATGTAAGAGAGCTGGCGTTAGGGGGTTACACCGCAGGCGGGTTTATCGGGCAGAGTATGGCTGCAATTCATTTGTTCTGATCGTTTTCCTTCTCATTCTTCCATGTGAGCAATCTCTGCCCTACATTCCTGCGCTGCGCAGCCACAGGACAGTGTTGGCAGGCAGCGAGCAAAGCTACTCCCTGTGTATATTAGAATGAAAAATGCAGAAAACTCAGTGGTGAAAAATCTTGCTTCTACGTGTTGCCAAGGCAGATTCGGTTTGCGCATTAGAGAGTGCCAGAGGGCTCTGCTGCAGGGGCAGTTTGGGGATAAAAGAACAATAACTAACTACCCTTCTGGAAGGAGATGCATTAGAAATGGCAGGGAGTGAGTGTTTGTTAGTACGTGTAAACAGAAGTGGTGTCAGGACTTCCATGCTATTTACTATCGCTGTCTTCTCTACTAAAAGCCGTCCATAAATGGAGCAGGTTCTAGCCAGAATGCAGCATATAATGTACGATGTCCCTCTTAATATTACCGCGTACCCCAGCAGACCTGTGCCCTCTCGTGCCTTTTTGCCAGAGAATTATGATGCCTAGACTTTTTGTTACTAGGCACACATTTTCCTAAGCCCCATCTACGCATGTGTTCAGCACGTACTTGAAAGCAGGGTGCAGGGTAGGAGCCGTGTGGCTCCCCCGGCAGAGCTGGCAGCAGCACGGACAGCCGGCACCACCACGGCAAATTTCACACAAAGCGATATTTAACCTCCCGCTTCCTATTTATGACTATCAAACCAGCAATTGCAAACACTGCTTAACCCCAGGCTTTGCATCCTACTATCAGGTATTAGAAACTTCCGGGGACAGGTAAGATACAGGATAAAATTCAGACAAAAAATAAGTTGAAGCCACCCGATTCACTTCACCCCAAGTGAAAATGTTAGTGTTCAGAGTTTTGGTTAAAACTACCTCTTCTATTTTCTTCTGCATGACCTTCCATTGACATTCCCATTCTTTCCTCTCGTTGTCAAATCTCTCCAGCAATTCCATCTTCTCTCTATTCCAGTTCTTCTCGGTACTCTCCAGTTGTTTACGCAGGTCCATGGTTACGGCCCGTGTGACAGCAAGAAGATAGCTCGGCTTTTTTTCTTTCTTCCCTGAATGTTTCCTGGAAGTTTATGAGAATAATTCTTACTTGTGTTTGATTCTGGCTTCCACGGGAAAAAACAACCAAGCAAAACCCCCAAATAATTAACTGAAAGGTGCAACGTTGATCCTGCAACGTCTGCCCTCGAGGGTGAAAGCTATTTTTACGTTTGCTCAAAAGACAACGGCAAGTGTAAAGCTATCATGTTTGCTCCGACACCCCCGTCACACACGCGTGGAGCACGACAAAGACCGGGACTGTTTTTTGGCAACCAAAGACTGTGAACTTTATACCTGCAGAAAATTCTCCTGGCCATATGAGCACTTTAGAATATATGAAGAAAAACAGGACAGGAAAGATAATAACAGGTAACAAACATACATATACAGTAGAAAGCATCATCCTACTGTATAAAGGGCTATAGGTCACTACAAAGGGTTCAGGTATTTTGGATTTACAGATCTAAATCTCTAAATGTCAGTTCCAGGTCAAGCATAGGGAAAACTAGAAATTATTCTCCAGTGGCACTAACTCAAATCTAGTTCAAAACTTGGTCAGAATATTTAACTAATTCAATTTCTCCTTTCTCTTCAGAAGCCTTTAGTATCTTAGTGTCTGTGAATGAAAAAAATTTAATTGAACCACTAAATATGTATATTTTAAGGGAAATATTTTGGATTTGCACATGGCTTTGGATCAAAACAGCTACAAATTTTATGGGCCTTGTGTTCCTCTTGCTCTCTTAGGCTTTACAATAGAAACCCCACAACCATCAGCACATTTACTATGCCAGCAAGGTTGAAATAATACTCATTTTTTCGGTTACAATGGCTCGGTTGGTACACACATGCTGATACTGAGTTTGCTACCTTTGGCTCTCAAAGCCAGCCGCTGTGTTACTTGGGTGGACACAGAATCTAGTTCTAGTCCCCAGATGCCTCTGCGCTGCTTTGGTCTCCTGCCAGAAACCGAGCCCATGGGCAGGCAATCGAGATATCAGAGAGTTAATGAGGGATAATCCCAATTTACCTCCCTGGAATGTATTCACTTCCCTGACTGATGGTCAGCCATGGTCAGCTCACAGGGACCGCCCATTTTATCCCCCACATTTTCTTTGATATAGTGAAAACTCATTCTTGAGCTTCATGTAATGTTCTTCCCCATCCCTCACTTTATTGGAAAAGTCTTGTTGATTCAGCTGTGGCTACTGTGTAATCACTGCTTACCACCATCTGTGTTATTTCAGCTGACTGGGGAGCTGATGCCACGCTTGGAGTCAGCTTTGTTCTTGAACAAGTGAGCAGAAGAGCTCAGCTGAAGCCCAGTGGGTTACTCAGGTCTTTGGGGCATAGGAAGTCCTGCTACAGGACCTCTCAATTGACAGCCAGCATTGGCCCAACCCAAACTCAAGGGCTGAAAACCTGGGTACCTCAAGCAATTTTGGATGGAGGACTTGGAGAACAAGTTGATTATTCTTCAAACGTCTCTGCCAGCCTGTTTCACAACAGCGTCACCGTGTAACATGGTATTGGAGCTTACTCTTCAAATTCTGACTTGCGTCTGCCTTGAGTCCCTCAATTACCTACCAACAGATTTCAGACCCTTCTTCTTCCACCTGCCTAAAAACATAAAGGGCAGCTTTATGAAAACATAAAACTCCTTGAAACTCATGGCTGCTGAGAGTCAGCACAGCATTCTCATCACAAAGAAGCCAAGCCCTGGTTTGCTCAGGGCTTCTTAGGGAAGGCAGACAGGCTACAGAGACTGCACCTCTCCAGGCCAAGACTTCAGCTTTGTGCTGGACTTCGGTAAGTGTTGACCAAAAACAACCTTTACCAAAAAATTCCACTGCACTTAAGACCTGTTGCAATCTAAATGTCTATTGCTAATAAACTTTAAAACCATTTCAATACTTCCAATACTTCCTCACCTTGCTAATTCAAAGGTTGCATTTTTTAGTACAGTCATTTCTCTTTTTTTCTGGTCTACATTTATGTCTTTATAAGCTGTCAAGGCATCTCTGAGAAATAAACAAAATTCGACTCTCCGCCCCACTAGAATCCTTCAAATACATCTCAGAAAGAAATAGAACAACATAGAAATGCTGTAAAGCCATGAACAAGACAGGTCTGATCTGTCTGCAATTTACACAAATGGTGATTTTGCTTGTGCACTTTTTGTAATAATGACCATGCTTCAATCAGCAGCATGTTACTAGAAAGAAAGTCAATACTATATAGCTTTTTTTTGCACATATAATAATGGATACATCATATGTACTCCTTTCAAGCGTGCATGTAGCATTGAAAAGGCCTCTGATGGTTTCTTAGTTCTGGGAACTGCTATGGCCATGTTTGCATTCATCTTAACAGATTCCAAGTTGGTTTGTAGGGGACTCTGATTGTAAAAAGAGATTGGGGCCCATCAAAATGAAATCAAGTGTTGGAAGGGGTTAGCTACAGAAGTTACAGATAGTCACTTGTAGCTCTAGGATGCACAAAAAGCTTGTATTGCACTTCTTGCGCTTCTCCAATTTCGTCTTGGCATGAATTCTGAGAAGAAAACTCGTGTTTATTGATGCAAGCAGCTGGATTTCTATGCAGTTTTACTGCTATTGTACAGCAGATAAATTCCTCAGAGAATTTTAACTCCTATTTCTATGAATCTCCCCCCCGCCCTTTTTTTTTCTCTTGTTGTTTTGTCTTCTTTTGATTTTGTTGTCTTTTGTTGGTTTTTTTTTGGGGGGGGGGCGTTGACAACACTTTATTTGGTTTTTTCCTACTAGCAATAAAATCCAATATTTGTAGTGGTGGTGGTATAACCTCTGTATAGAGCACTGAGATGGCCCCATGGGTATTTCACGTGACTTAAGCAACCCAAAGGGATGTAAAATGCCACGTTATAATTTGCTGGATCAGAACAGTGTCTGTGCTCTTGCAGTATTGGCACTTTCTGCATGTCCTAGACAAGGTCAGAAGCTCATTATGGCAATCAAATTCAAGCAGATAATCAATTTTGTCTACATCAGCTGCATTTTCCCGAACTTTTCCTTTAGCCCTCCCTCCTCTCAAGCAAAAATATTTTAAGCACCTATTTGATGTTAATGTCATTATTCCCCATGTCTTACCCGTGCCCTTTCTATGCAAAATAGTTTGTAACCAGTTTTCTGAAAACAATATGCAGTGACATCAGATGAGCTGTTATTTTTCAACAAAGATTAATTAAATTGTATGTGCACAATCATTCAAATACACAGATATTCCCTTGATTTTACAGGAAAAAAAAATGATTAAATTCTATTTCCAACAAAGTGCTGTATTTTGGATGACTAAGGAAATTGTAAATTTATGTATTTTTTCAGCTACAAAAGTGTGCCATGTGTCACAATACCATGCACTTTATACATAAAAAGAAACTACAACTGAGTGAGAGTGAAAGGGAGAGAGAAGGGGAAGGAAAAAGAGGGGGAGAGAATAGGAAGGAAGGAAGGAAGGAAGGAAGGAAGGAAGGAAGAAAGGAAGGAAGGGAGAGAGAAAGAAAGAGAGAAAGAA
>VXAK01024500.1:303554-336641 GCA_013399435.1 Arenaria interpres | reverse complement strand
GAGAAAGAGAGAGAGAGAGAAGGACGGACAGAGACTGGAGTGCTCACAAGGCTACCTGTCATCCCTGTTCCGTTGATATATCTGTGCGTGCTCTGAAGAAAGTGACTGAACTAATGAGGAGTCTTTCTCTAAGAATAAAGACCACCTATAACACAAACGAACACCGCATTCTATATAAATAACACTAGAGAGATGTTTAAGTTGCTGTTTGCCACATTGGTAATTTGCTTTCTTTTTTAATCTTAACTGTTCAAAACCACTGGTTTAAAATAAACCGCAACCGTACCTTTTCATGGAATAAGAAATCCTCCCGAAGTTTTTCAGTCCATTTCTAAGCAGCAGCGAAAGCAGTGAAAGGCATAGCTGGCTGGGACCCGGTTCTGCAAATCTCCATCTTTAAAAGAGAGAAGAAAGCTGAGCGAGACACCGCCTTTCAGCCGGGGCAGCATTCGCCACGCTCTTTGGATAAACTCCGCAACTTTTGCAATCTGGAAGGCAGTTGGGCTGAGCATCGCCCCGGCAGCTGGCTTCCACCTGACGTCAGCGCTCAGAGGATGGTTTTACAGCCACCCCTTCCAACCCCCAGCCCTGTAACTCTATAGCTCCTCATATTTTGTGTAAACAACTCCACGTCCAGGACATTTTTAGGTTTTATAGCGCAGTCCAGTCTTTAAAGCCTGCCAAAGCAGCCAGTGTTAATATTAAAGCTATGACAATAGGCAACTTTAGGTTTCTTTTATTAGTGTCTGTCTTGTAAAGGAAGACTCTTCGCTGCCTTCCAGACCCATTTTTCAGAGTTAATATTTTTCTGTATGATCATTTTGAGCTGTGCAACTGGATCCTCATAAGCTGTTCTGTAAAGGGAGTTTGTTTAAAGCAGCAGTTTTGTTGGGGAACAGCTATCTTAAAAAGCTAAAAGAAACCACTCCTCCCTAAAAGCTTTTTTTCTGTATTTTAAATACACTATCACTTAAGAAGTGCAGAATTATTGGGCACCGTGTAATCCTACTGTCTCACATTCTGGCAATAGTGATAATGGCTTCTTTGGGATACACTGAAATATTCCTGCTACTTTATAAGGTTTCTGGATTGGATTCTGCAGTCTGTTAAGATACTCTGTGTCTCAGCAACGCAAAAAAGCACTTGAAATTGGATGGAGAATCTCCCTTGGGCAACAAAACTCATCCCTGGCATCAGTCTAGCGAGGAAGGTCCAAAACCACCTTGGGCTGGATTTCAAGCACTGAGAGTGCCCACAGTGAGTGTTTGTGGGGTGAGGGAAGGGACCATGGGTGACAAAAATGATCCAGCCAGTGGAAGTCCATGGGACACCCTGAAGCACAGAGAAATTTGGCTGCTCCCCCTGCTGAGCTCTGCTTGTTCCGTTGTGTCTCTGCCCACCTTGGTGACTCTCTCCTTGCGCTGTGTGTTAAATTGCTTTCATTTGTGTGTTAAATTGCATAAATTCACTTGGCACACCGAGAGGGACCCTCGGGAAGAAGCTTCACACCCATACCACTGCCCTGCTGGATGCTGGTGCTTGGATGTGTCTGTGGACAGCGATGGAGACCACCCATCCTCAGAAAATTCCCATTTTATCCTCATTTGTGCCTGGAGAAAGGCCACAAAGTACGCGACTCATGCAGCAAAAAAACCCTGGACAAATTCTGCTACCGGATGGGTGTCTTCGAATGCACTAAGCAGGAGTGGCATGTATTTTTGTGGTTAGAGCAACTGATGGCAAGAGGATCACTGAGACGAGGAGGATTCACACATCCTTTGCTTAGTCAGCACTCGCCTCCTTAGAACAATTCGGTTTTATCTGTGATACAATCCATGTGCTGCACAAAGGTTTTTAGCTCTGTGTGCATTTTATCGTAAATACCAAAGCAGGTTTCAGGGAAAACACATTTTTCCTCCTTATATGGTCTAGCTCTAAGTCTCAGCGCATACGTTAGTGGGGTGCTCATTCTGCTCCCATGTAACATAATAATGGGACTGGAGCTCTTTGTGGAAATTTCAAAGATGATCTAAAAATTGAACAAAAATGTCCAAGCACACAACTGAATGTTCCCAAAGAAAATCCCCAGCCTCTATACTCTGAGGATTTAAAAATTCCCTCTTCATGAAGCAGCAGCATGATTTTCTTTTGGGGGGGTACATCCCAACAGGCCAGCAGACAGGGCTGGGAGCCAAACCCGAGTGCCAGGGGGCAGGACAAAGCCCGGGTGCCACACACTGCCTCCTCCCTGGAGCCAGCAGTGCTGCAAATGAAGACAGACTCTCAAGACATGGTTTTTTTTAACTCTTATCCATCAGTTTTGGCTATTATTCTTGTCTATAATATTGCTAACGCAATGCCCCTTGTCTTCTTACATGAGCCCTTTGAAGTAAAACAGAGTAAAAGTAAAGAAAACAATGGACTAAATCCCAGACTCAAGTTTTCACTCAGACAAAATCTTACATATCTGTCAGCATGAGGAATTAGAAATGTCTGAGACCAAGGCATTCATTAGGAGACAAGAGCTGGACCCCATTCACAGGTCAAAGGGCCATGTTGAACTCATCACAGAATCACAGAATGCTATGGGGTTGGAAGGGACCTCTGGAGATCATCCAGTCCAACCCCCTGCCCGAGCAGGTCCTCCTACAGCAGGTTGCACAGGAACGTGTCCAGGTGGGTTTGAATGTCTCCAGAGAAGGAGACTCCACCACCTCTCTGGGCAGCCTCTTCCAGGGCTCTGCCACCCTCACAGGAAAGAAGTTCCTCCCTATATATGCAAAGAGAAGTTCCTCCTCATCCTTGTATGGGAAAGGCAGAGCAAAGCTGGGACAAAAACCCCCATGAAGCAAGCTCTAATGACCTGGACTCATTGCTCCTGTCACCCTTTAGTGCAGCAATGGTGACTTCTGCATTTGGGGGAAGAACGTTATCCAACACAGACTGTCCCTTGCCCAGCTGCAGCAGAGAAAGCAGCAAATGTGGCTTTCTGGCCTCTGGCACACGCATCACCCTCAGGAAGACTTATTTTTAAGTAGTAGTAGGTAGTAGTAGGTTTATTACACCTGACACATTGCTTCCACAGGCAAAGTGCACTTTGTCCATACCGGGTATCAGCCCTGCTTGTGTTAAAAGTCAGCACCTCAGCAAAATAAAAGGTGCAGGGGCATTTTAAAGAAGCCCTCTGCTGAATTTCTCTTCATCACTCAAGACTGAAGACAAAGGAGTGCGAGTTTCAGGGTGGGCTATAACCTGATCGCCCGGTCAGGGCAGCGTGTGCTCTGGTTAACAGTCTGCCCAAGAGCATTTCAGAGCATCTTCGGTTCTGCTGAACTGGCTGGGGTATGGCACGTCCCTTTTACTGTGTACACGTAAACTTGGTAACAAGGAGGAAGAATTACCTCTGCCACTGTCACCAGCCCAGCCACAACGTCACCTTCCTGAGTGATGGTACTCTCTACACCTCGATAATCCTGGCAAATGCACCTCAGGAGTGCGTGTATAAATCAGGAAACGGGCAGAAGGGAACACAAATCCTGTCTCCTCTTACTGTTGTGCACTTGTGCGATGGTATATAACTTGGCGGAGACACAGAGCCAACAAAGTGTTATGTCATGTCGCTTCTCCAAGGTTACATTGGAAATCGGTGGCAGATACTTTAGATGTTTACTTTAAATAGAGCCACTGTAATTTTCCCCATAGGCAACCGCATGTGTAATGGCAAAAGCTGGGTTTGAATATCACTTCCCCTAGCGTTCCATCAGAGACAGAAATGGAAGCCAATGGGAATTACGTCCCTGAGACTGATGCCTTTAGAAATCTCCTACTCACCTATCAAGTTCTGGGGTGATTAAGGGGAAGGGCATTTAATATCCTAAAGCTCTGCTTGTTTTTGTAAACAACTCCCAAAGTTCATGTGCAGTTCATCTCTTTTTATAACACACATTTAGACAGCCATGGTTTTGGCAATTTTCTATTTTCCGACTGCCAGGCATATTTCTGTGCCGTGGCACCTGCTCTCTTCTGGGTTTGATGCTGAAGCGCTGGTGACATGTGTCAGCAGACACTTACTCTGTCTCTAACCAGAGCTTCAGGCATGCATATTTTTAGTTGAGGGAAGTACCTCTGATCCTGGAGAAGATGATCATTCTGGCATCATGGGAATCTTTTCAGTAAGAGTACAGAAGAATTTTTGTAGAGGTATTTTGTCAGGGCATTCAGAGCTGACTCTAGATGTGAAACAAATTTAATTGAATTTATCTGGTTGTGTTAGAGGAATAAAGGCATCTATTTTCTTAATGATATAAAAATTCATTGGAGTTACCGCCAATTTACACAAGTGTAAAAATATCAGAATTAGATCTATACTTGCAAGATCTCTTCTTTCTGAAAGAACATGGAATGAATTCCCTGGGAACACAGAAATTTAATCTTTCAGAGAAATGTAGAATTAAGGCAATATTGGGCTTCAAATTCAATTACACTTTGGCCAGAATATTAATACTTTGCCAGAATATTCCAAAATAGGAGCTGTGAGTCCACTATGGGTGTAACTGAGATTTGAATTGATAAGTAACCTGGCATAGCCAGACCGAGATGCTGTGGGACAGAGAGAATCCGCTGACCCAGCAGTGCCCTGCTCGGCTCCCACACACTCCTGCCAGAGGAGGTGGACACGTTCAGCTGCATCCACTCCCTCACCCATGAGGTGGACCTTGCCCACCAGGCCAGTAACTGAGTGGGGAGAATCTCCTTCCTTTCTTGGCAAGCATAATTATTGCATTTCTCTGTTGAGACCAGGTTATTTCAATTTAGCAAGACAGAGAAGAATTATTTCTTTGGCTAGATGTTATCTTCTGGCTATGGATAGATGTCCCAAGGCAATGGGACAAGAGGAAACAGCCTCAAGTTGTGCCAGGGGAGGTTCAGATTGGATATTAGGAAAAATTTTGACCCTGAAAAGGCTATTAAGCCTTGGAATGGGCTGGTTAGTGATGGTTTTTGTCAGTGTTGGGTTGATGGTTGGATTGAAAAGTCCCTTCCAACCCAGGCAATTCTGAATCTATGTCCATCCTGATGTATTATTTCTCAGAAGCCTTCAAAACAGTGAAAAATGGAGGGCTGTGAACTTCTCTGCAATATCTGGTGTGAAACAGTGAAGCAGCTCCAATCGCTCCTTTCAAGCTGAATGCAGAAGCACATGAAAAACACCTCTCATTTCTCATTCAGATTTCTCTGTACCGAGATTGGCAGAGGTCCTCACTGCTCTCCTTCCTCATCGCAGACTCAGAGGCTGTGGGGAGCTTCGAAAATGATTTTATATGCTTTCAGATGCTTTAATTTCAGATTGTAGCCTGTGCAACAGCTCCCTAAATGTCCCAAAAGGTCTCAGCTTTGATTCGCTTTGCTGATTCCTGACAGAAGTAGAATGAGGAAAGCTCAAGAAAAAAAAACACCGTGAGAAATCACTGGGGTTCTAATCGCCAGTCCTGTGCCGAGGTTATCTCCACCTTTTCTCAAAAGGTTGTTCCTCACCTTTTCGGATTTCTGAGAAAGAAGCGAATCCTACCCAAGATATATTCAATGCATGAATTCAACGTATCAAGCTTTCCTCCTGCTTTACACTAGTGCTGCTACTGATACACTCATGTAGATCAAACCCTCCCTGCTCATCTTCTTTATGTACAAGGCTGAGAATGGTGTAAGCAACTGTGGGTTAAAATCTGAAAGCCCCAAACTTCAGCTCAGATTTAAGTATGATTTTTTTCTCTTTTATGGGATTGAGCGAGTAACATTTAACAAAAGCCAAACGGTCTTTTGTTCCCCCAAGGGAGACACTAAACCAGAACGAAACTCAAAAAGTCAGCCTCGTGCTAAGATTTGATATGACAAGTTTAAGCCTCAAATTATTATACTTCTAACGTCCAAATTGCAAATCCATGGGGAAAAAAAAAATTTCTCAAGCAGTTGCTGAAAAATTTATTACAGGAGTTGCTGAGACAAAAGCAGCAAAAGGGCCTTTCCCGGTGATTTGGGAACTATCTTTACAGTTACAGAAATTCCCTGTGAAGGGATGATATGCCTGACTATATCTTGCCATAATAGTTTCTAATATGTGGAACTGAACTTTTGGGCAACTGAGCATAAATTAGAGCATCTTACAAACTCAAAATTACTTTGGGCCTGGCTTTCTTTTTAATTGGGACGCCAGGCAAGGCTATCTATTAATCTCACATATGTTTATTATCATTTCCTTTAGACATATCTTGCTAAGTACAAAATAAATAATGATGACAACATCCCCTGGTGGGAATAAGCATTTGGATTAGACCAAGGTTAAGTGATTTAACTGATGAAGGTTATTACACCTGCAGAGCATGCCGAGGGGAAGCTAGATTAATTAGATTAACGCTGATTGTTGTGAGTTTACTCTTTTTCTTGTTCTCAAGAGCAAGCCTACGCTGATATCTCCTCTTTGTGCACCCGCTTTTCAGGGGCTCCAGCCCCTTGCCACATTTCCAAACATAGTGCTCTATATATCAACCGTTCCAATTTTGTCCCCTCCGCAGTGCCCAATCCATGTAATACAGGGCTGAAAAACATCATCATCACAATCATGCAATATATACACAACCTGTGACATACAACTGCAGAGCACACGTCCAATGGGGTTTTACTATTCACATGTGGTGAGAATACAAATTCTTTTCCTGGGAGTGGGAAGAGGAAAGGAACAGACTCCTCACGCCCACTCTGCACATTTCCGATTTGGTGCAAATTAATGAATATTAAATTGGTTCCAGTCACTCAGGAAATTTTTATTCAAAAATGATAAAACCAGAGGAAGTGAAAAATATGGGTTTGTGTTTGCTTACCTGGAACACCGTGGCGAGTGGGCTTCCCATTCAACTGGGTGACTTTTTGGTATGTTTTTTGCAGGTTTTTTGCTTTGGTTTTGGTTTTGGCAAACAAGTAGTCTTCAGTGTTTTTACAGCAGTGGCTATTACAGAAACTATGTCTCTTGCACTTCTTATCTTGGAGGGTGGACAAAATAAACAAACTGAAAATAATACTACAATGAACAGTAAATGATGAATGACTTACAGTACAAAAAACAGTGTAAAAAGAAAGACAAGTTTAAATATTGTTGTGTATGAAAGGGATGAAAATAATACAAGGATGAGAATAAGTAAAATGATAGGCTGGAACATCTGGGAAAGTAAATACAAAGACAGAGAGAACAGTCAATTAATGGAATAGCAAGTCCAAAGTTTCAACAAAATAAATAGTGAATCAGACTACGCTTGTGGAGGGACCAAGTGCCCATCTCCCATTGACTTCAGGAGTTCTGCATGGGCAAGCCCTGAAACGTCCAATTCAACTAGTGCTGTTATTTGGTTAGAGAAAATACTAATTAGTTTACTTTAAATTTGTACAAGCCCATGCAGTGCTCTGCCTTTAAGCTAATGGGAACTCTACAAGCTCAGAGCTACTACTACACCAGAAAGTGAGCATGCTCAACGCCAGTTCTCTTTGATTTCATGCAATACATGTATAATAATTGATTAGCTTTAAACTCACTGCGTCTGTGACTTTCTGATACAAGGAAACAAAAGACTAATTAGTCAGCATAGGAATAAGAAAGAATAGTTTTCAGCTTCACCTGGCAACTACTTTGGCTGTAAACTAGCAGGACAGCGCAAAGCAAATTAACACAGCAAGAGATTTACTAAAACATTGGATAATACCATGAGCAATAACAAGATTTGCCAACTATAGGATTGCACGATAAGAATTAACGCTGATTGTTTCATTTTTGATGGCAAAAGATCTTGAGTCAGAAAGGAATTTGCTCCCCCAAACCTCTCCGGAACAATTCTGCATAAAAATGAACTACAGAGAAGATGCTAGTCACTGCTGGATGTAAGCTGTCACCCACAGGCATTCAACAGGACACAGTCAGTGACAGCAGTTCCGATATTCACACTACCATGTGGCTCTGGGACTCTGTAGAGTTGCACGTCTTATTTTTCTCTGTGGTTTGTCATATTCTCTATAATTCTGGAAATTTAATGCTTCCTCCTGTTTAAAATTAGTAAGATTTTCTTTGTATTCATTTAACAGGATTCATTTAACCAACCACTAAGAAAAACAACCACGTTCATGTATGTGCCAAAAACACTGCCTTCCCAGCGATGAAGGCAGAACTCTGGCAGCTGTAGTTGCAAGGCCAGAGAGGAGTAAAATCTTCCACCTCCTAGAGCATAACTCTTTTAATTTCCAGGAGACTGGACCTATTCCCTGTTCACAAACAGCCCCGTTGGTAGAACAAGGTTTCATATGGCCCAATGAAGACTTAAAATAATCTAAGAAGTAGTGATTTTTGTGTACTGTCTAGAATAAAGGCTTTTCATGTGCCATACGTCGAATTTGAGGCTTAATTCATTTGACAGAGCCTTTTTACCTGTAGGCCGTAATAAGTAAAAGTCTACCTGACTCACTGACAAAGGTTCATCTGCACTTCGATCGTCCGCGGACTTTGGAACTTCGAGCCTGTCGATGAAAGCCTGGAGCTCTTTCCTGAAGGCCTTCATCTGCGCGTTGATCCGGTAAAGAAGCTCATGCTCACGTATTCTGCTGCCGTCGTCTTCCTCGTCCATCAGTCCAAAGAGGTCCCCGTTTGCTACATAAATCCTCGCCTCCGTTATGATGGTGCTCGTGTCGGAAATCAAGCGATCTATTGTCTTGCCCAGCCGCTCGGCTTCAGAGCGAATGTCCTTCATCTGCTGCCTGTCGGTGAAGCTCTTCTGCCACCCGGATGGTGTGGGGTAGAAAGACCTCGTGGGTGTGAGGCACCGAATGTTGCGGACCTCCTCGGAGTCGCTCTCCCCGCCGATGGGGCCTTCCCTTTTGCGGTGAGGGGGGCGGGAATCGTCGTCGCTCTCCTTTTTCCCCGCGTCGCTCTCTGCGTCGCTGTCTCTGGGGCTGCCGCGGATGCCGAGGTGAGAGGCCAGGTCGTAGCGCTGCATGTTGGACATCAGGACTCTGTTCTCATACTGGAGCTGCATGACTTTGCCGCTCAGCTCGTTGATCTGCATCCGCGCAGCTTTTAGCTCCTCCTGCAAGGCCTCTGTCTTGGCATTATCGTGGTGCCTAGAGCTCTCGTGGGCCCCAGACTTGTACTTGTATTTGTTCAGCTCAGCTGTTATGCGCTTGTTTTGCTCTTCCAAATCAGCTAAATTTCTCCTCAGCAATTCTGTTTCATCCTCTACCAGCTGCAAGTGCTGCCGTAATTCTGACAGGGATTCACTCTGCTCTCCCAGAAGCGGGTTAGCGGTCCCTGAGAAATCATCTCCTCTTAAATCATCAAGCTCTGCTTTCAGTCCTCTGTTTTCTACTTCTAGTTCCACTATTTTTCTCCCAAGAATGTTAGCTTCCTCCTCCACGAGCCTCAGTCGAAGCTTGAGTTCAGCTTCTCTTGTGGTAGGTGGCCCACCTGCTTCACCTTTCGGCAAGGGACTGTCCAAATCCCCATAAAACGATCTATATTTTTGCAGCTCGTGTTCAAATCTGTCTTTCTCTTTATCAATCTTTGCCATTTTCTTCCTCATCAAGGCTGCTTCTTCTTTGACAAACTGTAGCTGGCATTTCAGGTCTTCATTGTCCTCCTTAGAATAAAAGAAAAAGGAGTACTTGAAGAAACGATGTAAAACCAGAGACCTCCAGTGGATGGTCTTAAATCACAAGATTAACAATCATAGGTACACAGCTTTAGATACTAAGAGATTTTCCTGCAATCATTTTTTCACTGATAAATAAATTAAAGAGAGGGAAATAAATACTTAAATTTTAAAGAGGCGAGAAGTCTATTCTACTTGCGACTAAAGTCTGCACAGTCCCCCAAAAAAACATTGTAGGGGTGGGAGGCTTGTAAAAAATCCTTATATTTTCTAGGCTTTGTAAGTGTTCAAAAATCCTGAAGTAAGCACACAAAGGGCCTATAATCTTGTTTCACTGGTGCTCCCATTTACTTCTTTTGCCTAAAATCTAGAGAAGATGAAAGCTGCTGGGTTCCGTTGCAGGCCTGGTGGTTTGTTCAGGTGGTCCTTGACGTAGTGCTGTCTGAGTGCAGATGGGGGGTAAGAGCTCTCCGTTTCACAGCACACAGGAAAACAGAGAGCAATGCGAACATGCAAGCAAAGGGCAAATCTACAGATGACGAGCATCATGTCCATAGTGTCCCTGACGCCTCCAGGTGGCAATCCAGGCTACTGTTATGACAACGTACCTCTGTTGGCGTCTGCTGTGACTTTTTTTCTGATTTTGGCAGGTCTTTGCTCCCTCTTCTTTTCAGTGATTGCTGCAACAACAACAACAAAATGAGACACATTGAATATTCCACTAGAGAGGTATATAATTCAGTCCCTCTTTTCTAACATCACAAGTCAAGGCAACTATAAGGGAGGGAATTTCTTGTAATCCTTGAGATACCAAATACAGAGGGGAGACACAGCTGCCCAAATTATTACACAGCAATGTTATACAAGTAAAGTACTGGTTTGATCAGTCTGTTACCTTTTTTATTCAACACATTGTAAGACCAGTGCACCTTTCTCTGTGTCCCACCAGCCGGCTCCGAGCTGGCAGTGTATTGCCGTCACACCTCTGTACGTGTGCATTGTAGATAAACTTACACCTAGAATCATAGAATTGTATAGTTTGGAAGGGACCTTTCAGATCTTCAAGTCCAACCATCAACCTAACTCTGATAAAAACCATCACTAACCCATGTCACTAAGCACTATGTCAACCCATCTTTTAAATACCTCCAGGGATGCTGCCTCAACCACCATAGACCATATGTGACATAGAGCTGGTTGCTCAGTTGGTTCTGTTTTCACAACATATTCAAGTCAATAGACTTTAAAACTGCTTGAACTACTAAGTCCTAGTGAGAAACAAAGCACAGTAGCTTAGGAACAGCACCGTACAAACACGTGTGCACCACCACCATACGAGGAAGCTTCGTTGGTGTCCCCTCATCTGCTCTGTAGCCAAAGTGAGTAGAAAGGGAAGTCCTGCTTGTAAGGCAGGATGCAGTAAAGGGATGGAAGCCTACTGGCATCTCCAGCAAAAATCTTGTAATTGTTGACGGTAGAAAGTTCATTAGCGGGTAAGTGGAGGCAGCAGGAAACAACTGCCACCATCCCGCTGTCAACACTCAATAGAGATGATCAAGAGAACAACAGGAGAGAGGAAAGCGAGTGAGAGAATGTGCTCATACACAACATCCCACCTGCAGCTGTTCCCAGCTTTTATGTTCCCCAGCTAAAATGCAGGCCCCGAGGCAGGGCAGGGACACGGCCACCACCATCTCCCTCCCGGACTATTCTCTGCCACTGAAACATGCATTTCCCTGCACCAGCAGGGGAGCAGCCAGCTGTACCTGAAAGCCATCCAGTTCCACGCAGTGGGAATTAAATTATGTTCATAATTATGTTGAGAGTACAGTGGGCAAGTATGCCATACATAACCATCCTGCGCACTATGCGCCTGCTGGTACCAATTACTCTCTTTCTTCTGCAGATCATCCCCATAACAAACACTAAGCTCAGGGACTCTCACTCCAAAGGAAAAGTCAGTGCCGTAGAAATGACTCATGTATAAATCTGAGCAACCACAAGAGATTATTTCCCCATGAGGCTTTTTGCTCAAATTCACTATAGAGTTATGCAAGAATTAAGAAAAATGACCTCAGATTCAGAATCAGAACTAAAATTCACAATGGATCCACCAAGAACCAGAATTAAAATTTTTATGCTTCTTCCAGAAGGACTGAATGTTCTCAATAGATAAAACAAAAACAATAAAACCAAAGGTCATCAGCATCTTAGCTGTGATAGCTGAATAGCTGTGAACCACAGAATTATAAAGGAATCCAGATAAGACATAAAAAATAGTTAAATTAACTGACTTTTTCCTTTAAAAATACAAGCAACAACTTTGGGACCCAGTGTACAAACAAAATGCTTCCTCTCCAGGGTCACTGAGCAGTTATCCCATTGCAGTGCATGTGGAAAGGGTTGTTGTTTTCTTTTTGAATTGACAAATTTATAAAGCCTCAAACTTTCAGACTTCCTACTATGTGGAGTCGCTGCTTATACCATTAGGTATTATCAGTTTGGAAAGCCCTTTTTCGCATCAGTCACCACTGCAAACTTCTCCCTGCACCAGATTCTTGCCAATGCCACCTACTGATAAAATAACTGAGAGATAGTTAAACTGTATTTCTGCTTGGTTACCTAAATGCCTTCTATTCAGCCTGCCAAGTTCAGCATCTCTCCAGATATAATGAAGTTCTGAAATGCTGAGCTGCAACTCCTTGTGTACCCTACAACTTTTCAGAAGATAAGAGATAGATAAAAAAGTTTCCCATTACAGAAAAAAGAGAAATTACATTGGGCAAAAAATATTTTTAAGGCTTTGATATAAAATGAAATATCTGGCTTTCTTCTTTCTGCCAATATCTCTTGTGTTAAAGTTCCTTTTGGTAGTCAGGACAGCAAATTTTAATTACAGCAATAGTTGTGGCTACGCAGTGACGGAGCACTGCTTTCTATTCCGCTCTACTTGAATTATAACAGACTGTCCACGTAGCTTGTGTTATCCACCAACAAATGATGGTGTTTAGCAGCACCATTTCATAGCACAAAGCAGTGAAGAACACGAACAATTCAATTAGCAGAATGATTTGGGTACGTGGATTGGGCCCAGCTGGAACTGGTACGATCTCTTTTCTGGTGAAAAACACCGTGAAACAAAATTCTGATCACTGGAGATTAACATCCCACTTGTGCATCTCAGCCGACAAATGACATCTGTCCCATAAAATCACAGTGTCCCATAACATCATGTAAGGGCACTGAGGCAATGCTCATACTGAACAAAGAATGCCACACATCAAGCAGTATATCCTGATATAAATAATAATTTTTGAGAGGTTTTTTTGAGAGGTACATTTCACAATTTACAGTGGCTACTCTTTCTATCATTTCTCTCGTCCGGTCTTCCAATCCCATTTTCAACTTGAAACAATTGATTGCTGCTAATGAAAACAAGCACCAAAGCAAAACAGAAAAAGGAAAAAATAAAATTGAAATAAACATACATCAAAAATAAAAACAGCAACCCAGACCCTTGCAAGTGGATCTTCATATCAAGCCTACAACCGGACACTATTAAAATTGTCTGCATGTTGCTGGTTTTGACATACTAACAAATGTTAGAAAGCACCAGACACCTTCATGCACAAAATCTGTTTGTTCAAACTTTTCTGTGTGCAATCATCTTCTAATATAATTTTCCACTTGTTCATCCTTTTCCCATGTCACAGTGTACCACAAAACATACTGTCGTGCCACTAAAAGCCACCTCTGCTGTTCTCTCAAGGTATAGCAAAAAAATGTGCCGCTCGTATTCTAGAAGTGGATTTGAGAGTTTGTTCTGAAGGATAATTTTTGGGCTTGTGTAATTTTTCTTCTATCTAAATTTTTAAAATAATATGCAGTTCGCTCTATTCAAAGATTATGATTTTAAAAAAGACAAAGGTAAAAGCAATAACCAGAAGACTGCTTTTGCACTGTGCTCAGTAATGCTTACCAGACTGCTTTACAGTTTTAATAACCTTGAACCAAGTTACCCATCTGCAGGAGAAAACAAGCCAAAAAAATGCATATAATTCTTTTTCTCCAATGGAGATTTTGCTAAACTGCTCAAGCACTAATGAAATGTTTGAACAGCTCTAGGGATAACAAGATCAGCAAGTGGGGCATCTTTCATGACCTTCTATAATCTCTGCTTACCTCTGAAAGACCAGGGGGTAAAACTGGGTTTGACCCGAGTATTTTAGCATTCACCTGTGTTCCCGGCAATGCCGAGAAGTTTCCACAGTCTAGATAAGACCACAGATAATGTCCTTATTATATGCACATGTGCAATGAGCAATTCTGCTGCCATGCTCAGCAGCATCAGTTCTCCAGTGCCCTTGGCTGGAGTTTATCCAACGCCTTGCTGGAGATGCTAAGCACTTCTCCAGACCAGATGGTCCAATCCTTCTCTCGCCAGCACTAAATGATGAGCCAAATGGGCAGCCCTAAATTCACCTGTGACACTCAGTGCTTCTTGGGCATAAAAAGACCTGAAATCTACTCTGAGAACAACACAATGCAGAAGTAACAGCATCACACTCCACCGAGCAGCAAAGCTGTAAAATGAACCCAAATTCTTGCTACCTGATGCTAACCTACAGTAAATCTCTCAGCAATTAATAAAGAAACCCTAAGCAAGCAAAGCATATAGGAAGATTTTTTAAGACGCTTAGGCTTGATTATTTCAAGCCTGGTCTGGGGGTATATGATCTAAAAATCAGTGTAGGCAACCACAGGAGGAATTCCTGACACATTTTTGGGTGCCCAGGGCCTCCATAATAGCCCTTATCCCTCCTCACAGAGCAGGCTAAGGCGAAGGCTGTGCAGCTCCTTCAGCCTCCACGGCTCCAACCAAACCTTCGTACCAGCACACACGGTCACGGTTAGCTGCCTCCCAGCTGCTGTCACAGCTCTGCAGAGCTTCTCCAAAAAGTAGCTGGATATCGAACAACTTTTGGGCTGCACAAACTCGCCTGTGCCTGGCACAGAGTGACTATGGCCAGGGAAATGGAAATTTGCCCTCAGACTCTCTCTACATTTTCCCTTCAGTCAATATGGTCGGTTGGCTCAACTCCAATTTAATGTACTTGAATACGTGTAAAAACTAAATGGACACTACCCATGTCGGCAAATTGAAAATACGTATTCTCCTAAGAAAAAAAACTAACCCTCTGTTTTTAAAATGTCTCCCTTGTTCTCCAGCTCTGGCGGTGCAATTTGCCAGCAACAAGCTCAAGGCGCTGCCTTTGTGTGTCACTGGCAGCAGCACATAGAATCACACAACCCTGCAGCCCTTCCACCCCCAACAAGGGCAGGGGGAGTCCTCTCCTGAGCGTTTCAGTATTCTACCTGCTTGCAAAACTAAGGCAGGAAAGAAAAAGCAGGGGATAAGTGAAACGCAAAGAAGTACAGCACCTCTGTCCATGAAGCAAACACTAAGTTTGTCTCCGCTAGCTCTAGCGATGCTCTCTTCACCTTAAAACTGGCATGTTTGAAAACACAGCTGAGGAAGGATACAAAATGAAACCAATCTTTACTATTCCCCGTGGGGAGAAAAATTACTTATTTTGAACGTCTTTATATTGCAGAAGAGGAAAGAGGAGCTGCCCTGTAATATTTGTATTATTTCGTTTGCATTGATTTAGGAGTTATTTCGGTTATCATTTTCAGATCCTTTGCCATTATTCATTTGCCAATTAAATGAAAAAAAAAAAAAACAAAACAAAAAAGAGGGGAAAAAGATACACAATATTTGCATTTTACCCAGAGAAACCCTTTGCGTTTTGAACCAAAACCACATTGTTATTGCAAATCATGATAACTCTGGGGTATAACTAGGTAAAAGCACTCTTTGCAATGCATAAAACGAAGCAGCGTATTTCTGCTTCTGTTATATTTTCTTCCTTCTTTTTCTTGTTTGGAAAAAATCCTGAGCAGCAGCAGATGAAAGCTGCCTTTTCAAAGCTCTCCATTTGCCCTGGTCAAATAGCCAGCCAGACTCTGGTGCTTTGCTCTCTGTGACTACACGCTCCTTCATCCACCAGGATATCACAGAACAGTGGAAGTGACTTCTCTGAAGAGGAAGAGGTCTCCTGCCCTTTGAACCTTTCGGAAGATGGAAGAACTAGACCTGCTTAGCTCCCAGCGCTATCCAACGAGGCCTCATGATGGATGTGGAAATCAGAGTCAGCTCAGACTCACTCCCTAATCCCTAAATGCAAAAGCAAATCTCAGAACACCGTGAATATTTTGGAGTGCAAGTGCAGGAATAAGGTATTTTGTTGCCTAGTAATGCTCATTAAACCTATTTCCTAGGACTTCCTAAGCTGCTGTTGGTTTGTCAGCTTGGCTATTTGTCTTTTTCGGGAGAAGAGAGTCAGTCTCCTTGTTGGGGTTTGCACAATGCCTAGTACAAGGCACTGTCCCAGTCTTTATTGGGATGGCCAGTATGACAGACAGCATGTCAACACAGTTCAAAACACCACCACAGAACAGCAGCGATAATCACAGACACGGACAGAATCATAGAATCATAGAATTGCCTGGGTGGGAAGGGACCTTTCAGATCATCGATACCAACCATCAACCCAACACTGACAAAGCCATCACTACACCATGTCCCTCAGCGTTATGTCAACCCAACTTTTAAATACCTCCAGCGATGATGACTCCACCACTTCCCTGGGCAGCCCATTCCAAGGCTTAATAACCCTTTCAATGTAAAAATTGTTCCTCACCCTTCCTTTTTCTCAACCCGTGAGTTTTCTCACCTCTACTCTTTCTGATTCTCTCCCCATCCCACCGAGCGAGCGGCTGTGAGGTGCATAGTTGCTGGCTAGGGTTAAACCACGACAGCTAGAACTGTGAAAAATCTCTGACATGAAGTTCTGACATGAAGTCTGACAGTCCTCAGCTCATTATAAATATTTGATCACTGGGATGCATTTTTAACTAGCTACCGTGAACAAACGTCTGACTCCTCAGCATTTGTCATAAATGTCACTGAGCCAGCAAATCACCTGCAAATTAATGCCACAGCAGTCCTAATGGGGTCACACAAGAATCAATTATTGGTCCTATGCTAATTAACGTTTTTTGCTGCTGCCTGGAAAGAAACCCATAAAATAATATTGGATAAAGACGGCGGATAGAATAAAGGTTGGAGACATGTTAAATACTGAAAGGGACGGTCACTGATACAAACCTTGGTGCAATCAAATAGTATCTGTTTTAATATAACTAAATATGAAGTTCCACATGTAAAAACAAGGAGCAAAGCTACACTAAGACAATAAAAAACCAGCCTAGAAAATAGAGAAGATCTCTTGAAAAGTCACGTCTCTGAAAAAGGCTACAGGGACCATAGAAGATAATCAGCTGAAATAATGGCCAAGTGTAATTTTGTGACACAACGGTTTAATTTAGTCCCAGGATGTAGATGTCAAAACTGGGGTTGACTGTGCAGTAACTAGAAAGGGATGTGCCTCTCCACAGTGAAACCACCCTCAGAGAAGTGGAATGAGTCACTTCCAGGTAGTGCCCATTTTTCTCCTTTGAGGGAAGCCAAATTCCTAACCCAGGTTAAACACTTAATTTTTAGGTGGCTAAATGATATTAACCCTGGACATGCAGATTTAAAAACAAAACCACCACCAAAGCATTGATGCTGGAATCTGGAATTTAGCGTGCCATTAAGAACATATATTTCCTGGCTGGTACCGAGCTTTCAGCAAACTCAGGTGAGAAATGAGGTGCAAATTTTTAGCTGTTCCTGGGACAGTTCAGGAAGAGTTGTGGCAGACCATTCTCAGCTGTCAACTTTTAACACAGAGCAGCACCCTTTCCTGAAAAGTAGGCATCGGTTTAAATAAAATTGCTGGGGTTATTTTATGACCCATATTATGGAGGAGGAGAAACTGGTTGATCATATTATACAGTTCTGTTTGCATAATTTCTGAATGCGTGAAACCTCATCAAAGTTTTGGAACTCAGCAACAATTCTCCCAGAAGCACACCACGAGGAAAACGAACCTGTATCTATGTCTGTGTATCATCAAGGCAACGCTCCAGTTCAAAACTCTTTCTGGGGCACTGTTACTGGTGCTTCTCATTAATCATTTAATCAGAGATGTAAACTGCTAGCATCTGTAAAAATTAAAATAATCCAGCCAAGCCTGCAATATAAAACACTCTTGCTAATTATGCCAGTTGGATGTCATCATCAGTCATGCTTTACAGGAAGGCAGAAGCCTCTCATTATACACAGCGCTGATGGGAACAGATGCATGGCAAACACTTTCTAAGTGCAAGTACTCATCTGTGACCTAAGCAAAGAGCCTGGTTATTATCCTAACCTGGATTCATTGCTGAGATAGCCAAAGCCAATTAACACAGTCATACAACTAGGATCAGAAAAAGCAAAATTGAATTGATATCTACAGGTCTCACTCTACACATCTGGATATATGCTGTCGCTAATACTAGCGATGGGAAAAAGTATCACATAATATGTCAAAACATCTCAGCAGAAACTAGACCTGCACATCCAAAAGGTTAATCCACTGCCCTTTGCTTCAAAATAAGAAATGCAGTTCTTGGAACTCTTGACTAACAGAGTGTTATCAAAATCTGAATCTAAAAATGCCAGGGGGTTGCATTCCTTGATATTAGAAACATTGCAGTAAGTGAAAAATAAACCTCTAGGTTGTAATGAACAAACCTCAAAAGCCTGGTGTTCCTGTTCCTGGCCAGCAGTGATTCCACAGCAGCGAGGAGAGCGGCTGGGCAGATCCCAGAGCCCAGCACACCCCGTAGCGGGGCGTTCTCCCTGTCAAGTGACTCATCTCTGTTTAATATGTGGTGCCATACACCGTAGAATATGGATATAAATGTGTGCAAATTAGAGGGTCTAAAAGAAAAAGGTGGCTCAAAACATGCCATTCTGCTCTCTGGGGTGTAGTGTCCTTCCTTCCAGGGCAGTTCGGAGGTAAAGCATGACCAGCATGCTGGTATTCAACAAGGAACCAGCCAGGCACCGTGCACAGTCCCATATAATCTCTCCTCCTGGCCACAGAAGCCATTTGTTGGCCAGTATTCCCCACCACTGTCCTGTGCACAATGCTTTCTGTGTTGTACTTTGTTCTTTGTACGTTACTCCCCTCGCTGCATGTGAGGCGTCTGCCTGGTGGAAGGTTCAGTACTTCGGGCACAGACACACACAGACACGTACAGCTGTACTGCCCAGAACACAACTAGTTGCACAAAACAACGTGTGTATCAGTGCAGAAGGGAAAATGTCCTGCTTGATAGCATGTACCTGTCTCTGACCTCCTGTTCATTCCCTGCATTTCGCCTGAGAAGAAAGCCAGCTTGGACAAACACTGAACTCCCCCTGTTTAGCAGAAATAACCTGGAAACCATTTCATAGAATCACAGAATGGTTTGGGTTGGAAGGGACCTTAAAGCCCCCCCAGTGCCCCCCCCTGCCCCGGGCAGGGACACCTCCCACCACACCAGGTCACTCCAAGCCCCCTCCAGCCTGGCCTTGAACCCCTCCAGGGATGGGGCAGCCACAGCTTCTCAGGGCAACCTGGGCCAGGCTCTCACCACCCTCACAGTCAGGAATTTCTTCCTAATATCCAATCTAAATTTCCCCTCTTTCAGTTTAAAACCATTACCCCTCATTGTATCATTGTAATTTCCTTTCTCCCCTTCCACAACCAACCTTTTCTAACCCCTCTATGCTCTGCTGCAAAACAAGAAATCAGACCCTGCTTGTTATTAGCAAGTACAGACCCAGAGCTGAGAGAAATCACAGATTAGTTGAGTCTGAAAGAGATCTCTGGGGATCTAGTCCCGTCCCCCTGCTCTGAGCAGGGCCACCTAAAGCATCTTCTCAGGGCCTTGTCCTGGGGGGCCTTGAATACCTCCAAGGATGGAGCCTCCTTCCTCCATAGGCAGCATGTTCAGTGTTTGACCTCCTTCACAGCAAAAATGTATGGGTTTGTCCTGTCACCAGACACCGTGGATAAGAATTTGACTCCTTTACACCCTCCTCTTCGGGATTTGTACACATTGATAAGATCACGCCCCTCCACACACACACAAACACACACACTCTTCTCCTGGCAGGACCCTGATGGCACCCACAGGCCTCGCTCAGTGGCCTTCACCACCATCCCCGGGGGCCTCCCCACACACCCTGCCATGGGTCCCGCAGCCCCATTTCAGCTCAGCCCAGGGGGGTTCAAGTCCTGCTTGAGCTCTGTGAGAGGAGAACTGGTCTCCAGCTCACCCCAGCTGGTCCTCTGCCCAGCCATGGACCCCGCTGGGCGCACTGGGAAATTCTACGTGCAGAATAACTAATACATCTACCGGGCCACACAGCGACCTGCTTTTTTAACTGTAGCAGCACCAGAGAATGTAAACACAGAGAACTGTTTCACGTGGGGTGGCTGAAGAGCTCAGTTTAAGGCCGCGAGAAAGCCAGCAGTGAGCACATGCGCTGAAGAGAAACAAAGCTGTGGTAATTTTCCTTTCTATCCGGAACAAGCTCAGCATTGACCTCTATCAGCACACTGCAAATGCTCTGGTTTTCCAGGTGTTTCTTTGAAGGGACCAATGCACTGAAGCTGAAGACCCAACACAATGGTCTAAGGGACAGAAATCACAGATTACTGTTCCTCATCGAAGCCTTGGTGACACTTCCAGGCAGGTGCTGATGTTTGGTGCATACTGATTCCATATGAAGACACGTATCTAGACCTCTGGCTCAGCGCTTAGAAGATGTCTCTGTTCTGCCTCCATAAAGCCTTCCAGCTGACAGAAAGCAATTTTGCAAAGTCATCTGGATTTCCCAGAAACCTGGCCTACCTCCATACTCCCATTCAGGCTTTTGTAGCAGTACAAATAGGGCAAATCTGTCCTCTCTATCGTGCAATCTCTTTCTTTAAGAAACTAAACAAACCATACACAAAAAAAATATTCAGAGACTTGCCAAAACTGACACAATGGGCATAAATAAAATTTTAAAAGCCTAATGTATTATTAAAAAAAAAAACTTAAGCAAAACAACAACAAAAGAACCAGTGTGGATTATGTACTGTCTGTGGATACAACTATGGGTACAGCTGCGGCCGGCAGCATGACAGCTATAGAAAAACCAGGCAAACCAGAGAGCTCGTTTTTACACTTACCTGATACCTTTTTCTTTCCTTTGAGCAATCAAGTGGGTACCTTTATGTCTAAATTGCGTATATGGTTACTTGAACGCCCATTGGAGTAAAGAAATACTGAAACTAGGAAGCGCAAAAATAAAAACTTGTCTTCTGTGATTGAGGACCATTACAGAGTCCTAAAAACCTTATCTTTTCCTAGAAAATAAGTAAACTTCTCAGGCTTAAAAACAGCACAGTGCCAAGACATGATTAGGAGATGACTGAATATAAACCAAGCAATACTGGATTTCCTAAACTTTCCTCCATTTGTTAACATGCTATCGTAGTTTGAGGACCTTATTGAAGTCAGGATTAAGAATTAAGATCACCTGCTTTGGTAATGAGTTATAAAGGGCCTTCTTTCTCCTTTAGATCTCAGCAAAGTCATACCCTAAAGTCTGTAGCAACAGAGATGCATCTTTTCCAGCCTGCTCCACTGTGAGTTCATGCTCACAAACCATCGTCTCTCGTAAACAGTCACCATCCACCCCCTGAGACACACATTGCTCCCACAGACAACGGGGCACGCTGGTTGTCTTGGCTTTGTTGCTGCTGGAGATCGCCCCTGGCCAATGATTCCCAGCAGCGGGAGTTCACATGGCAGCAATGGGCTGGGCTTGCTGTTCTGTGTCTCATTTGCCATTTCATCTGGCTCCATACTGAGCCAGAGACCCTTTGCCTGGTTTTTATACCAGTAAATGAAACGGTCAGGGACCATTCTCGGGACCTGATGCCAACTGGCACTCCACCATTCGGTCTGCTTTCAGCTAAAATGACACTCCAGCTAAGCTTCCCTACGGCTCCCTTCCAAACCAGCAGGACCACATCCAAACTGTCCGTCAGGAAGGAGCTCTGACCCAGGCCAGACCCCAAATCCTGCCCAAGCACTGAAGCAGTGGGAGCTGCTCCAGGCCAAAACCACCCAAGGGACGTGCTAGCAGTCACTTCTCAGCGTGTGGGCCCTTCCTTAGCCTGGTTTACTACACAAATACAGGTTTTTTGACTAATGGAAGGAATTATGTAGCAAAAACAACTTTGAGAAGAATGATCCCAGGTACTGACTTGAGACCAGAAGTAGGGACTCATGTCCTTTCCCTAAAACATAGTTTCTATGTGTTTGGAAGTTCAGGCCTTATTCAGTGCCTCCATTCTGGATAGTTTGGCTTTTTTAAGATGGTCTTTTGTTTGTTTGTTTGTTAAAATAGAGCTTACTGCAAAGAGACTGATTTTACCTGAAGACTGTACGTAGTATCAATAACAACTGTGACAAGAGAACTTGTAAGTCCAAAGGTTGCTGATCTCCACCACAGAAAGGAAGGAAAACAAGGCAACGTTCTGCCACAAGGAAGGAGCCCCCGCACCCCCATCAAGCCATTATGCTTACAGATTCCAAAGAATTGATCAAAATTAACTCTATTTTGCCATGGCTAAATTCTGCTTTAAACATATTCCAGACACACTCTTTTTCACCACGGTTGCCACTCTTTCAGTATTACTGCCCATCAGCAAGCAATCCTGCCACTCCTGTCACACATCCCGGCAGATTTTAAGACAGTTCTCTAGGAATCCACAAAGCAGCACACCAGCTTCAATGATTCTCTGGAAAAAACGGCCCTCGAGGCATCGTTACTCACAAAACCTCTTCACAATTAGATATTTGTGGAGTTTCATTCTTTTGAAATCTTTCACTATTTATTACATATGTTTTGGAGCTATATTGTTAGTGACCATTAGGCTGTTTATTTTCAGTTTTCATCAACTGTCAGGAAGCAAATGGCTCGTGAATTGCTGACGGCTGATACATATTTAAAATTTAATTTTATGAGGTTTAAGTGTAAACTACTTCTCAAATGCACACATTTTTTTCCTGTTTATGGCACAACATTTTCAGAGCATTACTACAACAGATTTTGTAATTTTTTTCTCCATTATTTCTCCATTCAAAGAACTAAACTGAAGCAAACTCTGCCTATCCTGCTCCCTGTGAAACCTCAGCGTGCTCGGAGCAAGGATGTCAGTCACACCCTCCCAGAGGATGAGCAGGGTCCCGGCTGAGCACTGCTTTTAAAGGAACAAACTATTTGGGCAGGATACCCATGTAATGGGATTTCACATAAGCATTCCCCCTTTCACAGAAGGAAATGGGGGCTCTGCACTGGCGGGGATGTGGTGTTCAGAGAATCACTGAGGTGTGCCTGCAGACAGAGAGGAGTTTTTTCGCTTTTTCCCAGATAAACTCAGGCAGAGGCTTGTTTCTCATCTCCTTTTTTAAAAAGCCTCCTCATTATGAATTTTCATGAGGCAACAAACTGAGACTCCAGATCACAGAAACCCTTTGCTTATAGAGGTACTTTTAGTAGAAGTGTTGCTGATAGACTTGGTATTTGGGTCCTGCAGAAGACCCAGGAAGGAAATGGGCTTGTGAGAGACTTATTAAATCCTCCCCTGCTGCCATCTGGTGCCAGGAGCAAGTAAATTATTCTTTGTAGTAACTCTTTGAAGAGTACAGCTTACTACAGGGATGCTGTGCTGCTGATCAGCTCTATCAGCAGGGCCACCAGCATGTCCTCTCTCTCTACCCCGTCCTTACTCCCTCCATTACCAGCTGCTTGAAATGAGGCTCAGACTCTGAAGAGAAATGAAAACATGAGGTGCAATTAGGAAGTGCTTGGGAGATGGTGTGATACAGGAAGCTCAAACTTTCCCTTTCAAAGCAGCACAACCAAGTACCCATAGCTGCGAGCTACAGGTAAGAGGCAGAAAACAGCAAAGCATGGGTGGCATCATTTGGGGTGTCTTCTACAGACCATCTGATGTAGGAAAGAAAACAGGTGAATCATTTTCCAGACAACCAAAAGAAGTCATACAATTTCTGCCATGGACTGAAGACAATTCTTGCCACAGGGGATAAACAAGTCAGCTGTGGGAATCACTCTGATGGACATCTTGCAAATAAGGAAGCATTGGTCAGGGGTTTGATAGCCAATGGCCAGCCCCAACTGTGAGATGGTGAAGTTTAAGGTTCTAAGAGAAGCAATCAAGACAAATAGCAGATGAGAAAGTTTTGCTTCTGAAGGCACCCAAAGGTGTAATGCTGCTGTTGAATACGGTTGCCTTGCCTACTGGAAATGCTGCAAACCACCGCCCACCATGAGACCTGTTTCCAGTTCTTTACAACCTCAGCACATTTTAGGTGTTGCAGATTTTCCATGCCAAGCATCTGTCTCAGGATGTTATCAACATCAGTAATATTTTGGAAAATTTCAGCAAAATTGTTCAGCTCTTTCCAAGAAGAGAATATCCTGGTTTGCTCATATCAAATTATTCTGGCAACTGTTCTTTTGAGACGTTCCAGCGCGTCTGTGCTCTGGAACATTTCTGTGTCTGCATACGATACACACCTAATACTTTTCTAATTCATCCAAATTGTGACCGGCCAAACCATAACCTTTCAGAAATCTTCCATTCCTACCCATTACCAGGTAATTATTTCTTGGAGTTTACTGGTTTAAATTGCTAAAAATCCTGTATTTACAAACTCCTGCATCCTCTCCCACCCCAGCTATCAACCTGCACAGTTCTCCAGCTGCAGGACCAGAAGGCAAAGCCAAACAGTCCTGCAATTGTTCTTCCATGTGGGTCTAGATAAAGGCGAGGCATTGGAACAAGAAACCTTTTCTCCTGCTGCTCACAGTGATATATTGCTCTTTCCTCATACAGTGAGTGATCCTGCTCTGCTCTCAGTCCGGTTGCAAAAGTAAAGATGCTAAGGCCTGGACACAAGGAAAAGGAACAGAACCAACCATGAAAGCTGAGAGATTTCCATCAGGGGGTGGAAGAATCAGGGGAAAAAGACAGATTTCACAGAAGAGCGAAGCTAAGAAATGGGAATAAAATACTGGGAGTGGAATAAGGGGAAAATGAACTGGAATAAACTTGAAATCCAGAGGGGAGACTAGACACTGATGAGGAGCTGGAAGGATGAAGGAAAAGAGGAAGTATGAGGGAGAAGGACAAGACTGGGAATCGGGAACCAGAAATCAGAAAAACAGCCAAGAGAAGGCTGTTTTATATTATAAAACACACACACACAGCTCCAATAAAAAAAAAAAAAAGAAAGAAAAAAAAAGGCAGACAAGGGGTCAAGATAGAGAGATAGAGAGAGAAAACCTGGAGAATCTGTGACTTTATGAGTTATAGGAGAAAGACTGGAAACACGTGGTTGTGGTGAAATGGCAGAAGGGGCTTAGAGAGAATAAGGGCTGTGAGAAAGGAGAGACACCAGATTTTTATCGAAGAGACGTAGTGGGCAAGCTTGTATCGGTGATCAAGGGGACTGGGACAGATCATCCCTCACCAGTTCTTTCCACAGCTCTCCAGTTTTCAGGTTTTTTTCTGGGTTATTTTGTTGATTGTTTGGCTTGGATTTTTGGTTTGGTTTGGTTTTTTTTACAGCAGCTTCTGAAATTTCCAGCTACCCTCCCAATTTCCGTGCAGCCTGAGCACTCAGGAGATGTATGGAGAGCTAATCTGTGCTCACAGGTGACACAAATGGGGCAAGCAAAGGTTGCAGGAATAAGCAGAAAAGTGCAGTTACTTTTCTGTGGCCCCACAGCAGGTGAGTGTCAAAACCAGGAACAGAATCCAGATTCCTCCACCCAGCTCCAGTGCCCAGACCCTGCTGCCTTCATTTCCACACAGGCTTTAACAAATTGTTACCAACAAATTAATGAACATGTTAAGGAATCCAACTATTTAACACATTTTTTTATATCTGAAAAAAATACATCTAGCTACAGTTGGTTTCTTTTTCTTCTAGGAAACAATTTCTCTAGTTTGCTGTCAGCTTCCCCAAAAGCATTACAATTAATAATAACAAATAATGAAGAGGAAATCAGCAGCAGTTGCTACAAATAAATTACGAGAATTGACAGTGGCGATTAAAAGTCTTGTGTTTCCGTGTGGACATATGCAGGAATAACATTGAATTAAATAGCTGCAGGCTGGGGGACTGAAAGTAGAAATAACGGATGGAAAATGTATGTTTTCCTGGAGCACCTTCCAAATCCTGTCATCAACAACTTCTATTTGTCGCGGAATATATCATAATTATTTTTTTTCAACAGCTCCAAACCAAGAAAGCAAACAGCAACCATCTCTCTGTATTAACGGACGAACACATTCCCAAGCGTACGCGCACCCAGGTGCTCACTGGAGAACTCTCGCTGTGGCTCTACACAAACACATCTGCTAGCGTTTATCTTTTATACGTCTTTGCAGTCAAGTCTAACATGTTTTTCAAAACAATATAGAATCTGCACAAAGAGAACTTTGGCTTTGGGCCTGCTCTAGAGACTACCTAACAAAAAATTTTGCTTTTGCCTCCAACATTTTCTACTAAGTCTTTTAACCATCCTCTGCTATCTTGCACGGTTCTTTCATAAGGAGAACAAATTTCCCCTGGCAGTTCTACATAAATAGATTTTAAGAAGAATGGGAAGGTTTGTGTTTTTGCAGTGCGTTTGATGACATAAAAGCACAGAAATCAGTCATTACATTCTCTGAGCACTGTTATTATGCTGTAAAATAAAAATGCTTCATTGTCTTTGGAGATTAACTCTGCCATTAATTCTATGCTCAATAAAGTGCAGATCACAATCCAGACAAAAGGTCTTGACTCTGATTCCTATTTATGCTGAGTAGAACTTCTTAAGCAGGAGGCTGATTGGTCATAATGGCTGTATGGAAATAAGAAAGGGTTGTAAACCCACGAAACTGGAGGAAATAACTCACAAGCAAACAGAAAATTAATATTATGACTATGTGACAATTACATTTAAGGTGCATGAAACCTTCGATTGCCAGAGAAGAAGAGAAGGTATTTGTCACAGAAAAAAATTCTAATGCACTTCAGACCACTTTGGGTTGTTTCCAGGCTTGTTTCAAGCTCACATTTTCATAGTGTCTTCACAGATTCTAATTTTCAAATTTGTAAGAACTAGTACTCGTCACCAGCATCCTACTGTTGGTCCCCCAGGTCATGGCGTGCTTGCAACGTGCATAACAATGTGGCTGCACTTCAAACTGGCTTGTCTTTGACTCACACCTCCTCAACCATCCTCCAGCTTCCCCCATGCTGTGCTGAAAGTCCTCGCCTGAAAAGCAGCTTTCTCCTACTGGAAGGGACTCGGCAGCCTGTGTGACATACGTAAATGAAAGCTCCTCTCTAATTATGATGACGCATATAATGACTGAGCATAGGAGTTCCGTATAAGGATGTATTTCTGACTCTTTGTCCACCCCACCTCTACTCTGGTGTAGGGTCTGACTGCATTTTTCCATTCTGGCTCAGTGTCCCCACATTGTGGGGATGGGAATCATCCAGCTGTTTCGGTTTCATGAACATAGTATTGTGTAGAAGAGCCCCTGGCCTAAACATGGCACGTTCCTTTCCTCTGGAGTCTCAAGCATCCTTCCATTGACACCACGAGCAAAGATAGTAAAGAAAGAAGTGGAAACCAGTATGAGAGCAGCAGAACCAGAGCTCAGCACAGTGGGCCAGAGCGAAGAATTGGGGTAAGGAGGCAGTGACTACTAAGGACAGAGATGAAGCAGCCTATTTACCTGGTTCATTTCCTGCAGGTACATATTCCCCAACGAGCATAAGCTATGAAATTGCCACTACACTTCACTGGGAACTGGAGATCCGTAAGAAACAGCAAGGCCAAAGAAGCCCATGGTGACACTACCTACCACAGGGAAGGAGGAAAGGATCCAGAAATGGGACTCTACAAAAAAGTAGAGTCTGAATGGACAAGAGTAATGGAAAATTTGGAGTAAAACTGAGCTTAACAACAAGTTGTAAGGATAATTATAATTATAGAAAGATCATGCTCTCATCAAGAAGATGGTCCTTGAAACTGAGTTGTGTTTGATGGCAGAAACCAGAGTGAGAACAGAAGAAAGTCTCGGGTAGAGGAGAGGGAAGCTGAATAAGACTCAGATTTCACGACCTTTTCAAGTCTGCAATTATCTGGAAAAGCAGTAGAAGGCAGAAAAAAACCACCTGTTTATCCTCTACTAACATGTTTGCAATGCAGTTCCTGTAAAGAAAAAATATGAGTATTTTTAATACCGCATCACTTAAAGTAAGCAATTGCAGTTCCTAAAAATACTGTAACTTATCACACAACTGAAGATTTCCTGCCTTTCTTAACAACTGAAACACATCTCTTCTGCCACAGAGCAGATCAAAGCAGACATTGGCATTCCTGCTAGGGAGTACTACCGAAAGAGAAAATCAGTGGCATTCATTGAATTTTAAACGCTGAACCGGAGAACTGTTTCTAAAACCTGTTCTGCGAAGTCATTCTCAGTCAACAGCTTCTCTTTTGACCACCTGCTTTGTTCCCCCCCTCGGCCAGGTTACTACCGCTGGAACGCAACCCTCTGCTTCCCTAATGGCACAGCATCTTGCATCTGTCCAATGGTGAATGGAGCAATTTTGAAGATGAAGTGGATATAACGTAAAATTATGCTTAGACTGACTCCAGGTGGAGTCTCTCACTTCCCAGAACTCCAAAGAGCATGGCTGAAGGAGACGGGGAGGACGCCCAGTCTCGGTGTACCTGCTCGTCCCCAGCAGCAGTCACCAGGGGCAAAAAAATGGTCTTTGGAAAAACCCATGGGGAACATCAACAGCAAAGTGTGATGCCTCGGACTCCCTTCAGCACCCTTCCTGCATGCACCATAACGACAGAACAATGTCTCAAAGCCTCTGAACTCCGCTACCATCGGTCCCATCTTTCCCTCCTTGCATAGGAAAAACAGAGCCACAGGCTGGATTCCGCTTCGCCCAGGAAACACCCGATATTTCAGCTGGCTCTCAGCTTCCCAATCACTAAACTGCACTTCAGCACTCCAGGTAACTTTCAACTTGTGCCTGCCGTGTTTTTTGCCCGCAAAACAAGTTACAGGAAGAAAACCAGTTAGTTCAGCAATAAGAATTTGAGAACTTCAAATACTTTGTGTAGCAGGAAATGGCAACACTAACCTCCTTCATTTTTTCCAGTTCGTTCTGTAGCGCTTGTTTGGCAATTTCAACTTCTATAAGCTGCTGCCTTAATTTTTCATTTTCATCTTCTGTTACAGTACGTTTTTCTTCCACGTTTTCTAACTCATGGTGAAGTCTCACCGACACATCTTTTGCAACCTAAATGAAATGATATTTCAAAAGGAAGATGAAAAAGAAAGAGAATTACTGTGAGCATTTACAGGTTAATTCTGGAAGTTTTGATGGAAGCAGAATGAAAAGAAATGTAGATAAGGACATGCACAGATAGAGTTCTAAATGATTCAAAATTCAAGTCAATTCCTTCCAAAAATGGTATAATCTTCCCATGGACTTCACTGGAAACCGCATTAGATGCTAAACACCAACCCCTTCTTCAGTTCTGCTCTGTCAGCAGTGAAACAGGACCGTCCTTGTTCCTGGAGACAGTGCAGCATCTATTTTCTCTCAGTTGTTTCTAGCTTATGTTTTTCAATGCACGAAAGCACGCACCCTTCAAATATCTGACATGCAGAAGCACCTAAAAGCAGGACAAACCTTCTCCAGACCTGCTGTACCTGGGCCTAGCACAGGACCACAAACTGACACATCTTTATGTCCCCCCTGCTGGTTCCTCTCTCCTTCATGGACGGTTAATCTAAATATCCTGCACTTACTACTATTGCTTAATTTAAAGAGTAAAGTATGAACAAACAACATTTTTACTGATCTCATGTTCACCCAAATGACGTCCAATATTTTACATGAAAATGGACACTGAGGTTTTTGCTTTTTTCTCTTTTTTTTTTTTAATGCGTTTTCACAGGAACACAGTTAAAAGGCACATGTCAAGATCTAATTCCTCTTCTTCATGGAAAGTAATGAGAATTCTGCCATTCAAGCCACTTGCACTGTATTTTGTGAAACCACTAGAAACTATAATCACGCACCAAAAATATTTAAATATACACTAATCACTGTTACAAGGGCGATTTAGACCCATTGGTTAAAAAGCCTAATTTCCTGCTGGTTTTAGAACATTGGAAAGCATAATTAATCCTTCTTAGCATTTGCTAGGGGAGCTCAGAGAGCTATCCCTTATGGCTTTTACCGGAACAATCTTTATGTCCGCATGTTGCAGAACTCTAAAGAAATAAAATAATTGTAAGCAAGGAGTCTTGAAGAATCTGATCTATCAGAAAACGGCAGCAGCTCATGACTCAGCCTCCCCTGACAGGAAACCCAGTGTGTGAGAACTGCAGATCCCACGCTGCAGCGTAGCACGGGATCATCCAATAACCCACAAACACACTGCACACACACTCAAGACACGTTGATGCCCAACAGAGAGCGGAGGGGAATTTCAGTTATAACCATACTCCAAAAAAGGCGGCAGGATGAGCCGAGAATGGCACCGCAGGGCAACATCTGGATGCCTTTTCCTACGCTCAGTATTAAACTGCTCATCCTTTGGCTGTCCAACCAAAGTACATGGAAAACCATAGGGGACATTTTTAACAGCGTCCTCTCAGATTCGGTCCGTAGGTCCAGTAAATACAGCAGCGTGTCAGTAAATACAGCAGAACAGCAAAATCATTACTGGTAGCGATTTTTTGACACAGGATTTGGTGGGGTGGCAATTAGTGCAGGGCGATCCCTACAGAGCGTTCCAGATCTTGTGGGAGACCTGACTCACTTATGCAGGAGGCATTTTAATACAGCTAAATGCAAGACTGTATCTCCGAAGGATTAAGCCCCCTAATATGTTACCCATGCAAAATGGACAACGTTATTACGGATAGAAATTCCTAAGAGGGGGGCTTGGGAACACCACCGAGTTACAATTCCAGTTAGCCAGCACCAGGAATCCAATTAGGCAGAAATTTGGCATTAGATGCTCATCCCTACTCCAAAGCAGAAGACATTCATGATCCGTGGGAACGCTTTGCAAAAACACTATTCCTCTCCAGTCAGTCAGTTGTATGGTTATTGGGAAAGACATGGGAGAAATCCTAATTAGAGGGAGCCTTTTGTCCAGCTCAACCCAAGGCCTTAGCTGCTGCCTCCTACATGGCAGACCAGCCTCTCCCAGGCCCTGGGCATGTGGCACGTGATAATCAAAACATTCAAGGCTGGCGTTCAAATCCCACCTGCAGAGGTGCACACCTCAACTGTTCACCTAAGCATCATTCTGAGTGTACAAAATGTCCCTTGCTTCCATCAGCAATTCTATCTGACCCCTGACAAAGGGGTCACAGAATCACAGAATGGTTTGGATTGGAAGGGACCTTGAAGATCATCCTGTTCCAACCCCCCTGCCCTGGGCAGGGACACCTCCCACCAGATCAGGTTGCTCCAAGCCCCGTCCAACCTGGCCTTGAACCCCTCCAGGGATGGGGCAGTTTTGCTTCTGATCAAGGAGACACTCTTTTGTCCAGGGCCACGGGAACAGCTCTTCTTACAGAACTGTCATGGCCACAACAGCAAACATGGGCTTCGAATGTGCCCGGGCAAGGACTATCAAATAGAAACACAGAGAAGGATATTGGCATTTTAAATTGGCATTAGTGAGACAATAACTGGAACGTGTCTTGGACTGGTGTCTACCTTTTAATAAGAACGATGTCAAGCTGGACAGTTTTCAGACAAGATGATCCAAGTCTGCAGATCAGACTTGGGAATAACAGACTCTCCATCCATTCTACGTCTCAGAAAGAAGTTTAAGAGTGACCTTGTTCCTGAACAAGTGTTAAATTAGCATTTTTCAACTGCAGTCCACTGAATCCAAAAAACCATAGGTCCTGTGCAGAGGACAAATGTTGCTATAGAGAGGTCTGTACTTCCACGAGAAATGGAGACCTGTCAACTGAAATAAGTTAAGGAGTCCTGACTAACTAGGAGCCTTAACAAAGTCTAGTGGATGGAAGCAGAAGTTAAACAACTTCCAACTAGCACATGAAAGGGGGTGTTTTTTTCTCTAATTGGACAAACCTAGAATGGAGATCATAGATATTTTACCGATAACAACCTTTAAAGAAGGAGTTGTTTTCCTTAACAATGGGCTGTGGTTCATTCAGATGTTACGGAATAAATACAGCTGATTACACACTGAAATTTGATGTGTCTGTGGTTTCGGGTGGATGTGGGAGATCCTGCCTTCACCGAAGGCCACAGCAGTTTTTCCACTGACACCAATGGAGTCAAGATTTTGTGTTGTGACTCTGCAAGTATTCAATCTACCGCTCCTCCGAATCTTCACTAAAGAGTACAGCAATCCCCTCAAAGGCAGTGGGATGATTCAGTGAGGTCAGTTTAATTTTGCGGTGGCAGGGTACGGTTTGTGTTCATGGTAAAAGATCCTAAACCAAAAGATACAAAGATTTGTATTTGACTCACTCCTCGCATAAATAGCTTCACAGCAAATGCTTGGATTCAAGCTGAAAATACCCTTCCTACCTACTGAAGGGCTTGGATTACCAGGGTAGGCTTGGCCACTGCCGTCCCGCGAGCTGCACCGGGCGCAGAGCGTGCCACTGAGCAGATGGAAACGCCTGAGTCATGAGGAGCGGGAGCCACGCTCGTGTCTCCGTCTGAGGGTCTCCCTCCCCTCGACACCCGCTCCGGTCCGTACCTTGAGGTCCTGCTCCATGCTGCGCAAGAGCTCGCCGTCGATCTCCCCGGTCTGGGCGTAGCGGAGCCTCTTGCGCTCGGCCTTGCGCAGCCGGTACTGAAGGATCCGGCAGTTCTTGTTGGCTCGCTCCAGCTCGTGCCGCATTTCTTGAAGCTGGCAAGCGTCCTCCTCGAAGAAACTGTCCCTCATCTCGTCCATCTCCGTCCTCAGCTCATCTATCTCGTTCTGGCACCAAGGCGAGAAGGGGACGGGGACGCCACAGGTGGGTCAAGAGCACGGAGGTCAGCACGTAGAGGGGAAGGCGGCCAAAATGGAGCCCCCCCGCCCGCAGGGGCAGCAGCTACATACAACCCCGCTCATTGGCAGCACCGCAAGGAAGCCGGGAAGCGGCCCCGCGACAGGGCCATCTTACCCCCGCCCCGAGGGCTGCGGGGAAGCCCCTTCCCAACGCGGGGGTAGGGAGACCCCCGCCCGGCCACGGTT